>JAHZNB010006065.1:0-23485 GCA_027744295.1 Callyntrura guangdongensis
CCCCAAACCCCCATCTTCGAACTCATAAAAGCTATTAAGCATATCTATCGATTGCCGAAAACAGAATTTCAAAATTCGTTTGCGTTCAAAAGTTATCGTGTTAACAGACAGACAGACAGACATACAGACATCAAGAAAATCTCATTAACTATTGAATACTTTTTCAGTAGTTAATAAGTAGCATTCGCTACTTAATAAATTATGTAACATACCACTTTTGCATGTATGTTTTCCCATACACACCAGGCAACTGGGGCCATGAAAATATTTAAAGTTCCGACTGCATGAAAAGACGATAAAATACAATACGCACGATCAGTAAGATGTAGTAAAGATTTATAAAATATCATTGCACACAATTGTTGGTAATTTGTTAATGGCAATAAAAGTAAGGTGTTAGGTTGTTGGTTTGACGTGTTGAAAATGGTAATTGAGATCGTTCGGTATTCACATGAATGGTTGGAAACAAGGAATGGGGCATCATGAGACAATAACGTTACACCTGAACCTGCAGACTTGCTAGATTTTTGGCAAGTTAAAGCTGTTTCAAATGTTTCAAACAACGTATAGTATAGCGAAACTGTTGATTTGAATTGTGCACTTTGAAGAAAAGATGGTTTTACAACATTTAAGCTGAAATGCTCAGAGATCAAACATACTTTTTGGCTGTGTAGTTTTTATGTTTTGTTTATAAAAAGTTAGCAATTCAGTCAACAAATTAAGGTGTAACGTTTTTGTCTCATGATGCCCCATTCATTGTTTCCAACGAATGTCGTGCACAACGAACAAATTACCAATGTCAATATTTCCTGCTAGCATTCATAGTTAGGTCCTGTTTCATGTTACAATATGGTATGTCGAGTAAAATTGTTTTATGTGGATAGGTTTTTAGATTTTTTTGCGCCACCAGAGGTTCTAACGTGAATCGGAGAACCTGCACTACAAACTGACACAAATATTAGTATGATTATAATTTTTAATCTCAAATAAAAGAATTTTTACTATGATGGAATTTTACCCAATATCATTGTTCATGGCGCTCCATGGGCAATATATATGTAAGTTACTGTTCTGAGTTCTCACATGTCACATGCAAAAATAGATTAAAATGTTTATTTTGTATACTTTTTTGCACGAATTATATAAAGTCCCCCTTCTCCGGACTCCGGACACAGAATAGCTTCACTTATCGTTAACGCATTGCTGTGCTAATAATTGTGTGAAAAATTTTGGAAGATGCAATACAATATACAAAAATGCTTTCTGCTCAATATGATTTATTGGCAAAGTTTTATCTAACTAAGGACTTTTTGACTTTCTTAGTAAGTTGTATAAGAATTGTAGCAGTACACTGGAATGGAACAGAAGATTCCAGTTCCTCAATAATGTACAGAAGTGCTGGTGGAGTTGTAAACTTGCTTACAATTTACTTTTCTGTTTTTACTACAGTACGCTATATCTACAAACATGTAACAGACACCGACACCGTATCAGTGAAAAGGAATAGTTTTTACCTCCTCCATAAGTGCCGAGACAATTTGCAAATGCATTGATGCAATGCGAAATTAAGTCTTGGGTTGAAAACATGCTACACATAAACACATGGAAATCCTCGTTCACGACACCGTTTTCATACAGACCAAGTCTTTTGAATACACACATCAGACTTCCCTGTACAAAATGTCAAAAATAAAAAAAATAACACAATACTAAGGAGTGAGGAGACTCTAACAACTAAAAGTACCAGCCATTAGTACTTATTATACAATGGTTTTACCCAAGAAATTTGAATGGGACACGCAACAATCAGTGATATGATCTTGGTATCCACTTGCCATTTCCCGTTGACACATTCAATACTACCCAAATCTCCGCCAGACTCTACCTAAATTTTTTACAATGGAATAAAAAAATTCTTAAACCAGAAAACTGCTAATTAAATCGATATGATATTTTTCGTTACCAATAATAGCAGTTCGTTTGTTAGTACAAATACCAATACTTTACATATCGGGCACTTGTACTTAGTAATGTATTGTCGCATTTTAAATAGTACTGAGAAAACGCTGGCCAACATTATAGAAACTGATCACACCAAAATTCGAATGAGGGATGTTGTTATACACTCATCCTAACTTCCTATCACTCAGTTTTGAAACGAATCGTTAATACTTGTAAGGTACACATTAACACAGTACCTTTTTAGCTAATTAAAATGTTATACATACCGTATTCTCTCTTAATATCGCCTCTCTCCCTTTATGGCCCCTCTCTATAGCCCCGTGTATTAACATACACAGAATAAGGACATTAACATTAGTAGGACAAGCGGAATATGTTGAGTTTACGTGATTTAGCCTCCCCCTATAATTAGAGAGAATACGGTATGTGATGAATACCTTAGTAGAAAATAAATATTAACTATTCAACATTATGGAATTGCCGGAATTGGAATAATTAAACATGCTAACGCATAAACCCACATTTTAAAGGTAGTAATAGTAATGATAAAATAAAATTTTATTTGTTTCGTTTTTCGGTCTACATATATTAAAAATTAATAATTATGGCCGGTGATTATTATACATATGGGTATGGTATAATTAAGACAAGTGTATAAACAGGTTTCAAACTATTTTTAGTGGTGTGATATAAAATTTGGACTTAGGATAAAAGGAGGCAATAAAATGAATTAATTAACATAGGTTCACGACTAATTAATCATGATCACTATCTGAAGTAACAGACACAACTTCATCTGCGTATTCTTGCATAACGCGTCGTTTATATCGAGAGTAATTTTTTTCAAAACCCATTCCATCGTTGTCATCGTCAATTCCGTATACAAGATCATCATCGCTGGATGACTCATCTGAAATATTTAAAATGCACGTCTTCATTTTCTTTAAAAATTTCAAAAACCGAAGTCATTAATTAACTTTCGTAAACGAAGCTTATAAAGTTATTGAGATCACAATCATGTCTGTCTGTCAGTCTGTAAACACTATAACTTTAGTACGAAGAACCAAATTTGGTACACCGGTACCTTAGGTCAACATCTCTATTGGTATTGAATTTCAACCCGAGATGTCACTTCTGACCGGATATATGGGGGTCACCAGGTCACTGAGGTCAACATGCATTTACACTTGCATGTTCACTTGTACAGTATCGACGACATTACTTACGAAAGTTACATATCTGAGTGTTACACCCATCACGCTACCTTTGACACGCATGACTTTGAAACTCCGGTAAACATCTTCATCTGAATTATCTCCATCTGCACCATACGTGTTGTTTTCACCGTCCAATCCATCTTCGCTATCGGGGTAATCATTTCGCCAATTGTCCTCAGCATTAGAGTCATCATCATCGTCCATAAAATGATCTTCCTCTTCGCATTGATCTCGCATTTCTCCAAAGTTTAAACTGTCCTCACCGGTCTCCACACTATTACAAAACAGACCGAGAAAATATCAACTTCGATCTATACAAAATACATACTGTAACTGGAAAAAAATAACGATTCAAACCTTAATAATTGGTCGCATATGAGCTCCTCAATACATGGATCATTGGAAACGTAAAGATCATACACAAATCCTGTTTGATCCTCGGAAAAGTCACGAACCATAGGTTTACCGTTACACGTTACGTTTCCTGGCTAATCGTATAAGACAAAACAAACATAATAATGTAACACAATAACTTGCGTTTGTAATTAGAATTATGTCGTTCAAAACCTTGTCACACCTCAAATCCTTCCGGTCTAACTTTTATCCGTGGCTCCTTAATTTCTGACTCTGGTACCAAATCCAGTAGCTTAAATAAATCATTATTTTCTTCACATCCTTCGTTTTCATCACTTTCTACGATATCCCGTTTGCTGGCAATCATCTAAAAGAACATTAAAACAAATTATAAAATAGCACCACAATTTAAAATCAAACTATTTACAAATACTAAATTATGTGTGTACAGAAATGCTGCAAACCTTAAACCTGTTCTCCTCGGATTTCTGCTTGAAATTTTCGCGAACTTTTTCAGTGATTTTGGTTTTCTTTGCTTTAATATTCTTACGTAAAACTCCAGAACCAGCAGTGGCATCACTAACTGACACATCTGCGCCAATGACATTTTTAAGTGTTAAATTAATGTTAAAGCTATTAATCTGAAAAAAATCCAAGATAAACATTTAATGTTGACCATCGACCGATTTATTTACATACAATGTTTTCACAAGTATATTCTTATTCTTCTAAGAAGCATAAAGCATACCTCTGCATCAGGGACTGTTCCAACAAGTCGTAGAATTTTACTGCTAAATGAATCGGATTCCGAATCTTTTAAACTGTTCACAGGTGGACTGCAAGATACTAGAGAACCACTAACAACCGCATCAGAAGTTTTTGAAAACTCCGTTTTTGTCCGCTTACTGTAGGAAACAACCAGAATCTTGGATGGTGAGTCTTCAATTCTACGTTTCAGGCGAACTACCGTTTGCTTTGTTGTGGTTGACGTAGGCGTAACCCCCATTTCATCTGGCACTCCTGAACTATCGCTTTTCGAGACCTCGACCTTCATATTATCATAATCCGTTGAGGTTCTGTGTTCTTTATGATTTTCTGAAACAGTGCTTGCCATCGTAAGTAATTTCAGTTACCCTAATCCAAAACTAGTTGATATCAGATAATATTTTAGCACAATCACAAACTAGACACTAATAATGTATTTTGTGTCGTGTCGTGTTGAGTTAGTTGAGTACGTTAAACATTGACTTATAATAATTGAGTTTCTGAGTGTTTATTTATTTACCCTAATTACCTTAGTCGTTATTCTTTCGTTTTGTCAAGCTCCTCACTCGCTGTTCGAAGAAAGTCTAGTAAATTTAGCAAGAAAAACACATGTGTTTCGCTTTCGCAAGTTTCGCAAGGCGGTAACACGAACCAATTTCCACAAACGTTGCACGATGCCCCAGTCACAGTAAACAATTCAAAGCGCTTGTCGGACTCGTTGAAAAATGCATGTGATGATGTTTTTATCTGTTCAGTTTTCGTACTATTGTTGTCTATCAATTTACCAATCCTTACAAATTAAAATACAAAGTCAACTAACATGATAATCCTAAATCACTCAGAACTCATCGACACACTGTACAAAGAATAAAGAAATTGATTTTCAGTTCATACAACCTTCTTCCCATGTTGGTTAACTAACTACTAATTTGGTTTATAACGTTCTAACACAAACTAAAGAGTTGTTGGAAATTTGATGTTGTGTAGGTATTTTGCTTTGCATTAGCAGTTAAATCTTCGTGGTAAATTTGCAGCAATCACTAGACGTTTCCAGTCATTTCAGTTTTAGACTATGTCTGTAACTCAACATATTATTCGCAACGCATTAATACGTCGATATAATTTCTACTCGGGAAGAATAATAACGGTAGGAAATAATGCATTCAACCGATTTTAACTGAATTAAGCAAGTTATAAGTTACATGTAGGGTAACGGAATATTTTTTAAAGATATAAAATGTAAGTAGTATTGTATAATTTACATTGACATTGTATAATTGTTTGGGTTTCAGGGTACTTCATCGAGCGGACGTGCATTACATTCACTGAGTTCTGTAAGACTAAAAGTTTTAGACCGTGACTTTTGTCGACGGAACGGAGAGTATGGTTGCGGATTAGTAAGGAATGTAGTGCCCACTTTAATTATAACCAGAAATGAATCTACTACTTCAGACATCGTATTGGGAACATCGTTACAGGGTAAAGCTAAATGAAAAATCTGACAAAGACGCAAAGTAATTTGAGGGTGGTGAAACTAATTATTTAAAACGGTAACTGTATTCTTAAGGTGGTAGCAATTCAGCTGAGTTGAATCCAGACGCAACGTTGAGTTCTAATTCTAACATCCTGATAGAAACAGACAACCCCATAACTTTATCGACTAGTCAAAGTAATGCTGAAGTTACTTCATCTCAGTTGGTGGAAGCGACAACTACATCAGTAGAATCAGCTCAGGCGTCTCTGTTATTTGAAAGTATTCCTGAACCTCCAGCTATACCTGTAAACACACCTGCCGAATTTACTAGGTAAAATACTAACCATTTATACGCCTTATGTCATATTAAACAAAAATAAAAACTATGCAGGTTTAAAAAACAAGCTTTATATTTTAGCTGCAAAATATGGCCAAGACATGATGGTTTTCATGAAAGAGAAAGATATTAATCCGTTAAAAAATATGATGGTTCCGCTGGCAATGGCTCCCGTCTTTATAAGTTTCTTTTTCGGACTGAGGAAGATGGCGAATTTACCAGTAGAAAGTCTAAAGGAAGGTGGATTATTTTGGTTCACTGATTTGACTATCGCTGACCCATACTATTTGCTACCACTCATAACCAGTGTGACAGTTTGGATTACTCTGGAGTTAGGAGTAGATGGAGTAAAACTTAACAGTGCTCAACATGGGAATTTGATTAAATATGCTTTGCGAGGGATTCCTCTGATAATGTTTCCGTTCACCATGAACTTCCCTACTGCGATTCTTTGTTACTGGGCATCCTCCAATGCGATCTCCCTTGTGCAAGTTAGCATTATGAAGTTACCAGGAGTCCGTGAGAAGCTCAAAATTGAGTCCGCACGGGAAATCCCTAAAAATCAACTTCCAGGGCAGAAGAAGGGATTTAAAGAGAGTTTTAAGGATTGTAAGTGATTTGGTGAATCTACTACTTAGCTAAGTAATCCGTTTACATTTTACTGATTTTTTTGTGTCCCGTAACAGCTTGGACGAATATGAAAATAACCAGGGAACTTGAAGATCGGCAGCGATACGATGAGATCAGTTTCAAGCGTGCTGGGAAAGGCCCGATTCCAAAAACATATAAATATGATCCCACTAAGGTTACTAATGACTCAATTGCTGCGGTTCAAGCCAAACGAAAAGAGTAGCTATATGGACTGACACGACGACGCATTGTATTGTTTGCTATGCTTATTACAAGTAGTTGACTAAATATGTAAGTTTGGATACCTAGAGTACGCCATAGTAGGATATTGTGATACCGTTACTGTATTTAAATAGAGATATTAAATTCAACTCGGTTAACGTATTTTAAACAGACGATTTTAATACTTACCTCAACACTCTTTTTATTAAATTATTTATGTAAGATCCATACTATTACAGTTTAATTATAAAAAATTAGAATACACACTTAGGGATATAATTACACCGGAAAACGTCGGCTACAGATCGGGCCCAATTCCAGTTTTAAGCCATAGTTTCTTTGATTTCAGCAACCAGTTTCTGGGCATATTCAGCAAAGTTAATGGGCTGCACTTCCATCACAACGTACTTCAGTCTGTTCTCATTCTAGAAGAACAAAAACAAACCCAGACATGGGAGGAATTCCAATTTTTCATAAAAATAACTTATTCTGAGGCATAGGGATAAATTATGGGTATCATTATAATTATGTGATTGTAACTTACGTTATAAGTTTCCATTTTGGCACGAAACTTGGCCGTGTAACTTTTGAAAACTGCTTGCTTTATAATACCATCAAAAGTATCTTGATCTTCCTGATGAAGGGGACCAAGTTCGTCAGTTTTTGTACCGAGTATTAGTTCCCCATGTTCTTGAAAGCATGTAGCCCAAATGGAATCCGAACAATCGCCAAAACATGACTGCGGAATCATTACATAATCACTTAATGGTTATTTGTTTTACAATATGGTGAAAATGACATACTAAAATACTAGTTTCATTTGCCTGTATTTCCTAAAAAAAACTACAAAAAAACTATAGGAATTAGAAGACAAAAAAGAAAAATACAGCGATAACACCGTGCGGTTACACAATGAGCACTTTGTCATACTTATCTTGAAATGCATTTTTTAATGAACCACCACGATATTCAACTCTGTGTAATCACTATAGTTTGTACACAAAACAAACATCACATATCGAATAGCATTGAATTTCGTCATACTGTATTCGTAAGTGGAGTGGCAGACAAAAATACGTTCACAAGCCACACCATAATGTGTATCAACTTGATAGTGTTGACAGGGTGGAGAGATGTTTAACAGAATTTAAATAAATAATAAAGATGCATGATCACAACTAAATGAGATTTCTCTCACTCTCACTAACTATTTCTCACTAAATATGTATACTATTCAATCAACCCTTTCACAGAAAGACATGAATTTCATGGCATTCATTCGTGTTTCTTTCTATACATACATTTAAATCGCTTTTAACTCACATTAAGAATCATACGCCACTTAAAATCCGAGTTTTCCTTGTTGCACTTCTCACATCTGTATAAGCCATTGCCGCAGTCCATGACCTTCTTATTACACTTTTCCTCAGTACAAGCTTTGTACATAGCATTTTCTCGCTTCACAGCCAGAACCGTGACTTTGCTTTTGAAATAGTATCCAGATTCAGCAGAACTTGCGTCTATAGCACTGGCTTCCCGAATCATTTTCCATGGAGCATTGGCACCGCCTAACGTACAGTAAAAGTTGGGGCGAATTAATTTTATAAGTTCAGAAAATAATAGATACATGAACATAAGTGATCAAACTGACTAACCGCCTCCACCTCTTGCACCCACAAGACTTTTAGCTTCTACATTTATTCCTTCGTTGTCGAACCAACCACGTAAATGATGACTTTCGGGAATATCAGGATTTAACATCATGACAGACGAATTGAACATGCTTAAGCTTTTGCCATTAAAATCACTGACTTTAACCCCTTTAAGTGCAACCACAGGATTTGTATCATCTTCAAAATCTTCAGCATGTTTCCCCCAAAGAGTAAGTGGGACTTCAGTATTAGTTTTATCGACGAGTATAATATCCCTCTTCTTTAACTCTTTTCCATCTTTTCTAGAAACCACAGTTGTCAAATCTCCTTTTCGTTTACATACACCCACCACATCTGAAACGTGAAGTACAATTGAATTTCTGATGACTAACTGACCCTACTGATTATTTCAGTTTTAGTCGTAATAAACTACATATTGAACGGATATCATTGTCACAACAGGTCGACCTGAGTCAGACGATTACGGTTTAATAATGTACCTTACCAATAATTTTATCCTTCTCACAATCTTCGATAAATGCGATTTCCGTAAATGCAAATGACATAGACGGGATTTCGTCAGAGTCGGCATCCATGCATGGCAACACCTGAGTGTCGTTGATAAAGCTTATTTCATAATCATGATTTAACGACGTAAACTGCTTATTAGCCGGTTTCGCACTGAATTTGGAAATAATGTAGACGTCATTCACCTATGATGACAATGCATAAATATATTAAGGATATGTCAAATATAAAAGATTCAAAATGACACTATTTTCGATTTCCCTTACTTTAATGAGTTCATAAAACTGGTCCACAGCATTATTAAAACCAGTCATTCTTATTTCTCCACTTTCATCAAGTAAATCAATACTGAAAAGTTTGCCATCTCCACGTGAATTTGACCATGTTCGAACTGTAGATTTACTAGTGACTCGAGCCTTGATGGTGCATTTACTGTTGTAGGGAGTAATATCACGGATAGGGACAACACCTGTGTCCGTAAGTCTGGTGTTTCCAAAGGACATGTTGTTGCGATTTGCTACTGGAGAATCAGGAGCTTTAACTGTGGATTTTTGCTGACCATAAAACGATGCTGGTGGTTTAGCGGCAAGTTCACTCTTTACGACAGCTGAGTATATTAAACATTAATACCCATCATCAACTATCAACTATACCCTCCCTCTTCATAATACGTGGAATATTGATTTCGAATCTTACGCTGAGCCGCTGGAGCGCGAGGCGCCGCTGTTGCAGAAGAATTTGTACCTGACACATTACCGGCTAAATTAGCATTTTGCTCGGTAAACTGAACTGGATTACCGATTCTTTGGCCAACAGTTGAACCTTTTGAAATAACGGAGAGATCTAGAATGATGAGGACCCTCCTAATGTATATAAAAATCATAAATAGGTAAATAACCAAAAGTGACTATAATTCATCGTATAGAAACTATTACATTACTTTTCAGATACGGCATTGGAAATCAACTTTTCCACGCGAATAATGCAGTTATTATCTAATTCGCCTTTTGGTATCATATCATTTAGCTGCGTTGCAAGCATGGCAAAGGTGTGCGAATGCAACCCATCCGAAATGTTTAACCTGAAACGATCATGCCCCCCTTGACCTGCTATCTTTTTAAAACCTAATATTTGAAAAACGGGTTTGTCCACTTCTCCTCCTTTCATAAGAGTCTGTAAATTTAGTAACAAAAACGCTCGTAAAATTGTTTGTTGCCAATTTAATCATGAAGTGGAGATGGCGTCGACTATGGTATCAGTAAATATATATGCGGAACTTACTGCAACTGCTCCTGTTGATAGTTTGATATCCATTTTGCCCGAGGTCAAGTCGAGTACAAATCTTCTTAAAGGTCAATGTAAAAATACATACAAACACTAGTAGAATATCTAGAATGGATTATTAAATCGAAATTTTAGCCTGATGATTTTTATGTGCACAGTGCACGTTGCACTAATATTCAGTTAAAAAACTATTTCAAAGTGAACAAACAGACAGACGTTCCTTCCCTGCCGAAGACGAATAGTCTGAACCATAAAACGAAAAATTACAAAGACGAAAAAGCAAAGGCGGTTTTTGCTCTTTTGTCAAGCTTTCTGTCCTTTCGCTGCTTAAAAAACAATCAACAGAAAGAACTTCTTTCAAAGAAGTAAGTAGATTGGGGTGACGTGCGACTTCAATTCCTGTATAGTAATTCACAGAGGGTGGGTGGCTTGTATAGAGTAAGTGTATATGAAAGCACAGCGTATAAATACATATTGACAAAATTGTTCTGACATTCCGGCCAAAGAATGTTTTAAAAAAATGTCTATTACACATACACTAGTTAAATTGGTGAAACACTGTAAAAGAAGATAGAATCTAAAGAAAGATGACAGATCGACGTACAAATGAACTTTATAGGTATGATAAGATAACACAAATCACATTATTTTTTTTACCAGAAACACATGGTGGTGTCAGAATTTTAAAATAAGTAATATCTTATGAGCTACGTGGGTTTTGATTTTCGGCAAAAGTAAATAATTTTTTCGTCCGTTACTGCCACTGCCAGTAGGGCTGAGTGCTGTGCTTGGAAATTTTATGCACTGCCAATAAGCAGATGCGATATGCGATATTTCTCGCCTCTCTCCCTTTATGGCCCTCTCTATTTATAGCCCCTAGTATTAACATACACAGGATAGGGACATTAACATTAGTAGGACAAGCGGAATATGTTGAGTTACGTTATTTAGCCTACCCTATAATTAGAGAGAATACGGTACTTACCATACCATTAGTTTGTTCAGCTGGTAAATGTCTTGAATTCGGGTAGTGGGACCCTTCCGGTTAACAGATGACTGTATTTTTGTTCACAGTTTCATGCAGAATAACAATAACAGTGTCTGATTGAATGACGTCCTGTGACAGGACTCCTGTCCAATTGACTTATCCTTCAGCTGACAATGCTTTTACTTTTTAGGTCACAGCCAGCCGCACGGCACACGACGAATTGAATGCAATTTTAATTTTACATTACGACAGTAAATAATTAATAAACGATATACTGATTTTAAAATAATTTTCATATACACAATTACTACGTCTGTTAGTCTTTGCTTCTTTTTTGTAAAATTGTGACTCTCTCTACAGGAGTTATGTTTTAGTGGTATACCTACATCAGTTTCTAAAACACTGATACAATGTGTTCGACCCTTTTAAATCAATCAAATCCTGGGATGCTTATCAGCCCCATGGCGGAATATTTCAAGGCATCCAAAACGTATTACATTGACAGCATAAACCACCTTTTCAAGGAACAGCTTTACAGTAGTGTGGTTTACTTAGGTGAAATTGCACTTAATCTAACGGAAAAATTGAAAACGGAAGTTCTCACCGAAGCACAACAAGTGCACGTTTTAATTTTGATGGGAGACTCAACCTACAACATGCACGAATTTACAAGAGCAGAGTCGTTTTATCGACGAGCGCTGCAAATGTATAAATACCTAAGTAAATGTCAACAAGTGAAAGAACAATTACCCGATGACTGCAGCATCGGTAAGTATTCCCACAGCCCAGCACATATCATTTTTCCTTTTTACACACTACTTTTACATTATATCGTTTTCGTTATTATCGTAGTAAATGAAGAATTGATGCACGGGAACGGGAACTAATCGGCTGAATATATGGTGTATTTTTCTGGTTCTCTTTCAGATTTGAAATATAAGTTACATTTATGTCTGGTTCAATTAAAAAAAGCAACCGATGCTTTGAACATGCTACAAAGTATTCCAGCAAAACAAAGAACAGCACGAACGAATTTAGCGCTCGCCAAAATGTATGTCCAAAATGGATCTGAAAGGGCTGCAATTACATCATTTAAAGAAGTTCTAAGGGTAATTATAAAACATATTTTATGACTGGCATTAAATAGTTGAGTGAGTGCAATTTGTTTTTGTTCCTGACAGTAATCAGCAATTAATAATAGCAATACTTTTCATTCCATGCCAATGCCATAAATACGAGATAGTAAATCTAATGTTAATGAATTAATGGTTTTTAGGAAGCTCCTCTGTCTCTTGATGCTGTTGAAGGATTAATCTCTTTAGGACTTCGCGAGGCTGACTTGCAGGTGTTTTTTCAACACAAGATCAACAAAATGGCATTTTCAGACTGGTTTTTTCGCTGGATGAAGGCACATCAAAGCTTATATGCTCGAGATTTTCCGCAGGCTCTTGATATGATGACGTACCTGCAAGAAAAAAACTCATTAAATAATAACTTCAATTTGTTGATAACGATTGGGATGACGTACACAATGCAAGGAAATTATCAAGATGCAATTAACCCTTTAAAAGCGGTAAGATATTTGAAATTAAGTAATTTTTTATTCAGTCGAAAGACTTTTCTTACAATGAATTTCGCATTTTAGGCTGGCAGTGTGGAAAGTGCAAACATGAAAGGAATGGATCTCTTAGCGTTTCTGTATTGGTCAGAAAAGAGGACACACGATCTTGAAAAGCTTATCCAACGTCTTACGGAATTAGATTATCGAGAGACGAGGAGTGAGCCTTGGATAGGTATGCAAATGATATAACCATACGATTGGATTTAATTGTGTTTTGAGTTTTTGTTCGTATTAATTTTCTAGCATTGGCCTACTATGCTCAGTTAACAAACAGGGGTATCCGTGCTTTATACTTTGCCCAAAAAGCAGTCATGTGCAGTGGATTTCGTAACTTAGAAGCTCTTATTTGCAAGGGAAACATTCTTTTAGATCTAGGAAACAAGCAAGAAGCATGTGTAGTTTTTCGAGAAGCTACTCAAATGTGCAGCTTTCGATATGAACCGCACAAGGGTTTAGTAGACGCATACATTGCTATGCAGAGATTTAGAGACGCGTCAACGATAGCCACTCATGCCTGTAAGAAGTTAGGAGAGACCCCCAGAGTTTTGACGGTATACACTGATAAATTTTTGAATTATTATCACCACTTTAAATTATTCTTCCGATTGTTGAATTGTTGTATATAATATAAATCAATTCTATTTTGTAGATGTGTGCGAGCCCTTTATCAAAGGATCCCCTTACTTGGCCAAAAGCTAAATCTCACCTAGAAAAGGCTCTATCTATAGATAATTCCTACCTACCTGCCGTGTTTATGCTTACAGATATTTACGAACATGTGAGTTAATCTAAAAAAATTCGTATATTACTTGTATACAAAAATGTATTTAAATACAGAAAAAAAAAATCTTCAGCTTTCATATAATGACTTCGGCCGACACATACCGTCAGAAAATGTCATTATTTAAATTAAGCAGTTATACATATCATTTGCAGTTATTGAAAATGTGTATACTGCGAAAGACATGTGTTAAGGTTCAGGTTAAGGCGTTTACCTTTATATATGTCTCTAGCTGAAGGAAGCGTGGTTTATTGCAGATAAATATACAAGAACAATAGTAATATTTTGTTCAATTTTCTGTTGTACTTAGTTTTATTTAATAAATGTATAACCTCATTCATAATATTTAACTGTAAAAATTGTGCCAATAGGAAACTAATTATAGCTCAGCCATTGAACTATTGGAAGGCCAAATTGAACACAGAGTAAATCCGGCTCAAGTTCATGTACGACTAGCACAACTGTATCTAAAGAAAAACGACGAAGATAAGGCGGCGGACCACTTTCAGTTAGCTTTGAAGTAAGGAGAAAAAAATATTTAACAAGCAACATGATTGATATAGTATAAAACAATTCATACGTCACTAGGTTGGACCCTACAAATCGAGATGCACGGGATGGACTAAATCGAATTGACCTGGTCGGAAGCAGACCTGGTGTTCACGATGCGACAGGGGCTTCTTACGATCAAATGGATCTCGCTTTAGAAGAGGAAGAGATAAATGATGTAAATAATTAACCAGTTCAATTTTAAAATCCATTAACCATACAAATTTTGTCACTTTTTAACGATGTATGTGTTTATCGATATCGTAGATGGATCAAGCGGACAGTGAATTAGAAAGTGCAGTTTGGAATGGACCTCATGATGCCGTTTTAGGACGATCTAATTAATTAAAATTTCGCTGCATTCGTTAACTATGTTTTTGACACCTGCCTGATGTTTATTTTTATTTAATTTTAATGTAAAACTAACTGGTTTTAATACTATGAAATACGACAAACAAACTAAGATTGACTACCCAGTTCCCTTAATGCTGGTGCAATGTACATGTCATTTTCTTCCATGCTGGAAAATAAACGGTTGAGCCCATCTTTATCTCCTGATTGTTCTAGATTATTGTACAAGAACAAAATTAACAATTCTAAACGTAAAACCATATTAATCGTAATCAAAAAATAGTTGATTGAACTTACGGCATGCTCTGACAGCGATGTTGTACAACTTTTTACAATCGTAGTTTTTATCAGTCTTTTGGATTGCCTTTATTAAATTTAAAACTTTTTCTATTTGCTTTTTCGAGCTCAAGTACTCGCATTGCTTGAGGATAGAAACAAAACTAAGATTACTCCCAAGCTCCTGCAAAGTTCAAACAAGACGATACACATTGTATTGTGATTAAAAGGTATTACTACTATGTTAAAAGTAAAGCTAAAACTACGTTTACGTGTCCTCACTCTCAGAATTTTGGCGGAACCTTCAATATCGCCTATATCAGCTTTCGCTAAGGCTAACATACGTTTGGCCTCCCTTTCACCTTTGGTAGCCACAGAACATTTAAATAGTCTGTCTAGTAAAAACGGTTTCCCGAGAACTGCGTACGTTAACTCCTGTAAACCAGGGCTGATGGAGTATAATTCAGCATATTGTTCCAATAGTTCGATCGCACCGTCTAGATCATCTTTTCTAATAAGGTATCTGATTGAAGGTCCCAAAGTTGCATTGGTAGGGTTGATGAATCCAAGTTGTAAAAAAAGTCCCGTAAGGTCATTTACATGACCATTTTTTAGTTTAGAAATGGCTTCTAGTAAAGTAACAATATTTCTAGATACAGTTTCAGGTCGATCCACTTTTCGTGAAGGGCACTCTTCGTAAATAAGCTTAATGGCTTCCTCTAATTTTCCCTTTTTAGCCAGTAGCGTGGCCAAGTCAATAATTTTGTACACGTCAATGGTAACGTCAGAATTTTTTTCACTATCCCTAGTTAACTCTTTAAAAAGTTCCAGTGCAGATTCCAAGATTTCGTGTTTAATATAAATTCCTAATAAAGCCAATTGCATTCCCCTCGAGATACTACCGAAATTCTGTTCAAAACTATTTTTAATTTCCATTGCCTTCTCAAAGTCTCCCTCCCTACAATACTTAAGAAAAAGTTTCCGGGCTATTCCTCGTGCATTCATGCCTTTAGATTCTAACTCTTGTTTATGACATTCTAGGGAAAATGTATTCATTTTACTAATATGTTGTATGTGTCTGCCAGTGATTTCATTACAGTATTGCTCAAGAAGCAAATTTTCATCGATATTTAGCGGATCGTTAAAATTTACAATTGTATCCTTTATAATTTCCGTAGCTTGCTCTGACACCGGAAGTTGTAATTCAATTATGGCAGCTAGAAATGATTTAGCCTCAATGATTCTGTCCGATTCTAACAGCTTCACGATAAAATTTCCAGTGTAATCTTGCCGATCGTGCGTTGGTTTATTATCAGAAACATATTTTATCAACTTCGTAATAGATGGCGTATCATCCTGTCCTTCCATGTTGCGTGTATACGATAAAAGTGATTGCATTACTAATTCTGGATGTAATAGTTTTCCTTTGATGGTTTGCACTAAAAAGAAATCATTTCATCCAATTTAACATTCATTCATTGATTAGGGGAACATATTGTACTACGTAGATCCATATATATCAAACTCTCTGTTTGTGTGTGTTCCATTCTTATAACTTCTAAATTTCTGAACCGATTGCGACCATATTTGACACACTCATAAAGGTTATCCCTGAGAAGGTTTATGTCAAGGTTCGGGAAAAAATTTCAATCCCTTAACCCAGGAGGGTCATTTTAGATCATTAGAAGGTTTATGTCAAGGTTCGGGAAAAAATTTCAATCCCTTAACCCAGGAGGGTCATTTTTGTCGAAAAAGTTACTAAGCTAACGTCTTATTCCGAGCAAATTTTAAATTTTAACGTACAAAAATGTTCATTTCTTAATCGATTTCGCTGAAATTTGGGACAGTGGTTTGGGTGCCACATCCGTTAGCCAAAGTGAAGGGCCAAACTGACTGTTTTTAGACCCGATAGAGTCACTTATGTCCTAGGAAATGTTAGTCCTAAGTTAGGACTCCTAACGTACAAAAACTTCATTTCTTAACCGATTGGGCTGATATTTTTGGACTACATAAAAAATAAGTTAACCATTGTCCTGACCAAAATTTATCAATTTTAGACCAAATGGCAACTTCTAAAACGACTTATTCCCACGGAATTTTCAATTTTTATTAATTGATCTAATACAAACCCTAAAAGCCGTTGGACAATATACTGTAGCTCATATTAAAGTAATAACTGGGTACTTTACTTACCAAAAGCAATTACTTGGTTCAGTTTTCTTTCCTGTAACGCCACAATAAGGCCAGCACTGATGAGACCACTGGACGAATAGGACAACCCACACACTTCCTTAATAGCCTTTAGGCCTGCTGGCAAGCTTGTTTCTTGGCGAAACAGTTCCGGCACAACCCAATTAATTAGCAATTCCCAGTCTGGCTGAACGTTATGTGTACGCATTTTTTTAAGTACGTTTAATCCACCAGTAGTTCCATTCCTTGCCATTTCATCAATGAATATGGGTAGATAATAGTGAGGCCGGATTGGAATGTCCATAGACAACATGCATTCAAATATCATGCATGCCATTTCAAACTTTTTCGCCTTCAGACACGATTCTGCCGCCATGTTAAGGGCATACGGGTTCCGATTTTGTCCTTGAAGGGTTGTAACCAGGTCGAGATACACTTCAGGGTTGTTCTAATTCCACATTATCATATCAAGTACACTAAAATTAAAACCACGATCAAGTTGTTTTAGCGGGCGGGGCTTACATAAAAATGCTTCCATAGTAAATACATATAACTGGGGCGGAACTTAATCTTACCCTATCTACATTAAAATCAATTAATAGACGTCAGTCATACCATAATTGGAGTTGAAGAAGACAATTCCCTAATGAAGAATGTTCCAAGTGGTTCATTTTTTCTTAGTAAAATATCCTTGAATTGCAGAAGCAATTTTAAAGCACTTTTGCCGTATCCCAAACACAAAAGCTGAACAATTAAATTCATGACAGTTCTAGTGTGCATTTTTCGAAAATCCAGAGCTCGTTGTATCACCAGATCCAGAACTTCAGAACGATTCTGTTTTCCAGCAGTTTTTAACAAGTCATAAAATTGGTCTTCTGTTAATTGGGACCCAACAGCATCTGAAAACGCTGTTTGTAATTGTTTTAAGTCTCCCTGTGTGAAATAGTTATATCACCCATTTTTAGTTATTACATACCTAATTCTAAATTGACTGTTGCGGTTACATTTTTTGCGTAATTATATTATCAAAATCTATATACCAGTTCAATATGCAAATTCAACAACGTACTCCAGGTGTTAATTTTTGGTTCAATTTGACTAGCTTTCATAATCTCCAAAATATCCATCGCAGCTTTATGATCTCTGTAATGTAGGTAATGGGAAAATCAAGATATCAAACAAAAATGACATTTCATGCCTTACATTGGTTTTTGAAAGGAAGTTCAGTTTACCCTGATCTAGCATTTCCAATCATTAATGCATTGAAAAACTTTTCATTAACGGGAACCATATTTTCCTTCATTATATTTAAAATTTTCACAGCAGCTTCCAAGTCTCCTCGTTGGCATACTATTAATGTAGCAAAAAAGTACATGGTTGCGGTTGGATTTACATCAAACTGTTTTGCTTCATCCAAAAAAATGAACGGATCCATCGTTTTATCTTCGTTTGTAGCTAACACCTTTAACATGGCCTCAAAATGTGCACTGCTGCGCTCGTTGTGTGCCTGAATAACAGCCCAAATTCTTTTGGCCATCTCAACGCGATAAGACGGGTGCAAGTCAGGAAGAACATCACAACAGCAGTTAAGTAGGAAAGTTCCATAATTCTCCACGCTAGTTACTACAAATACAACAAAAACGTTATTAAAGCAACAGTCTACAATGGTTGTGCCTTGTGCCTGTACATTCATTTAGTGTCATCATTGCAATCGCCAAATCGGCTAATAATTATTAATTGATTTTAAATCTTCCGCAAAGGATGGAACTGCCGAAAATGGAAGGTTAGTGATACAACCCTCATCGGAGCATTTAATGGCGTAATGGGGATGGGTATGAAAAAGTCGATATGACAGTTAATTACGTTAGGGGGAAGCGAACTCTCCATCAACCCAACGTTTTGATGACAACTTTTCGTTTTCACAGGTTGGTCATGAATGATGATGAAAATATCATGATAATGATGAAATCATCAATCATCACAATCAAATATTTGCAATCCAACCTGACAAATAAATATTTCAACGTACCAACCGTGCAAATGTGATCCCTACATCACCCTAGAAAATTCCTGTACAACCCTAAGATTTACAGACATACAACATACCTAGGCATACACCTAGTCATGACGGACGGACAGACAAGCAAACGGTGTCATGAATTTATTTATAAAATGGAACGTTGTCAAATTATACCTTGTTCTGCTAATTCAATGGCATTGTGAATATCCGCTTTGTGAATTCTTCGTTTTCTTCTTAGATCTGCCTGTAAATGATATACGACTTGATCTATTGTTCGACGGGTTTTAGTGTCACCGTTTTCGACTGAGACAGACTCATTTGTGAATGGAATATGATTCGAAAAGTTTTTGGAAACCAATGCATTTTTTTGTCGCTTCTTCAATGCGAAGACACTCAGAGTCCTACAGGTACATGTGCATCCTGTTCCTTTGAAATATGAAATACTCCGATGTAGAAACAGAGTTTGATGGACGTTATCACCAGCGTGGGATGCTAGTGATAATGACGCGAGAAAGTACGGCCTTGTTACATTTTTGAGTGATGTAATTGGTATCCATAATCTTGCGACATTCATTGTGAGGCACCTTCCACAGGATACTGAAACAAAAGAATAAACAACCTTTGGCTTTTTCGATAACTTCAACACATGAGACAACCGACAGTTTCTCAGTAGTAACATTTAAACAATAATTTTTTGGACTGTAGTCAGTCTTGTGGTTTCATTCATTCTGATTGTAATAATTGTAAGTTACCTATTGCTGTAGTGGAGTAGAGTGCGGTAGGGTGGCCGTGCTTAGTAGTGAGTAAAACTAAAACCGAACTGAAAGAAAACATCTGCAAATACCGTCTGCGATCCGAATCTGTCTTCAGTCTGATTGTGGTGAGCTCTCGTCCCTCGTGTTGCCCCAACCCATCTAATACCACACCACACATTGCTATTGCATTGTTTACATGTGTACGCATAATACATAACATGAAACAAAAACAGTGACAGTCATCAGCTGCCATCAGAAGTTACTCCAGCCGAAATATATCCCAAAATAGCCGAGCATATACAACGGCATGTAGGTATTTACTTACATAAAACATTTGTATTGCAAGAATTTTGAATACAGATTGACTAATTACACGATTGATTGATTACATAGTATTTACCTGCGAAAATACTTAATGCATAGAGTATGTACTATGAACTGACAGCTATTTCACAGCCCATTTGTGATGTGAAAGCTGCCAATTTTGTCGAATCACAGCAGTAAATTAAAAATATGATCAAACTACTTGATAAGAAGAATCATAAGAGTTATAAAAGTTAAAATGTTTAATATATTATCCCTTTCTTTACGTTATTGAAACATAATTCGATGCAATTACGTGTATGTTGAAGTTGGCGTAAAACGTATGCAAAAAATAAGCGGCTGATGGTACGATATAAAAAATCATCAAACATTTGTCTTACATAAGACTTTATTTTCATTTTCCCACACATTGTAACAAAGAAATTTAATAATCGGACCCTAGTAGATAATTACTTAATGAGTTGGTAAAAACTTCAACACTTTTTCTGATGTGTATTATTAAAAGCGACGAATTTTATATACTGAACATTACTAATCAGTTTCCATTGTTTCGGCAACAGGTCCTGCAGGAATCGCCTCATCGCCACCAGGTGCATCTGGAGGTGGCGCATCGTCTCCGTCGACTCCAGCCCCTGCCGTAGGAGCTCCACGACCACGACGTTCAGCGGGATCCAATAGGTTAAGAAATTCGTCGACATTATCATCATCATATACAGCAAACTCTGTCTTTTTTCCCACAACACCAATGCTAACGTTCTAGAAAAACGTAAATGATAACTGATAACTCTAATTTCATGTCAAATTATTAAATACGATCCAATGATTTTCCATTCATGGACGATGGCCTACCTTGTTGTTAAGTTCCATTTCTGCTGGTAATGTATCACGTAACGCACGCAAAGCGTGAGCAACAAGTTCTTGCAGGCTACATGGACCAAAAGAATCTAAATGTTTTTCTAGATAAGTTCTAGCTGATTGAGACCTCGCTCCAATAGCCATAGCTTTACAATCATAGTAATTAGCAGAGGGGCAAGTTTGATAGAGATGAGGCCCTTGGGTATCATATCCAATCACCAAAAGACCAACGCCATAAGGACGCCTATCGTATCGCTGGGTTGACATTTGCATTTTGTCTCCAAGTATTGACATCAATCTACCAACAGGCATTGGTACGTCATTGGTGTACTTGTAGTTCAAGCACTCCATCCTCATCCATCTAACCATTAATCTAGCGTCAGCCGTCAATCCTACAAAACAACGAAAACAAATTATAAATACTAAATTCAACAATTCCCAACTACGAACTACTGCCCTATTTCAACGAGATGCTCTACCAGAAATGGAAACTCCCATGTGCTCATCCACAGGAATGATCTTTTTCTGATGTGCAGCCAGATCTGACGCGGCCCTCTTCAATGCAACAACTACAGCATGAGTTTGCGATTTTGCTCCTACAGTTGCAGAACCTTGCTTCACTGCCTCCATAGCATACTCCACTTGATGAAGACGACCCGCTGGACTCCAAACAGTGACATCACTATCGTACTGATTTCGAAACTAAAATAAACAAAATTACGCAAATACTATCTAAAATATTTAATATATTCAACAGACAAGATGATCGTAATCAAATATTTACCATAATAAACTGCAACATAAATAGTGACTACAAAGGAATAACGAATACCTTTAAGAATTCTTAATACGTACCATTTTTTATTTTAACCTTTGAAACACCTTCAGAAGCAAAACGAGCAGAATATGCCCTATCTTGTTAAAACTAAAAACAGTTAAATTTTAACTGGATTTAATGATATAAGTAAGCAATCCGAACGGTTTTAATACACTAAATTACTAGCTTTCGTAATTACAATTAATATGTCAATGGAACACACAGGTAGTGAAACACCGGATGACCAAACAAAAATCTAGCCAATGCGATAATAACCCGCAACTAAAGCCAGCCAAAGCCACAACCTTTGCTTGCTTTGATTTTCATTCCGTCCGACAATAACACTACTTCAAGTTGAACGAATAAATGCAATATAACATTATATCCTCTAGGGTCTCTTCTCTTTAGGAAAATGCAAAATCATTGCGGTAGTGCTGTTGTTTGCTCTGTGCCTTTCTTTGCTTGACTTTCGAGCTGTAAATACAGCATATGAAATTGCTATCATGGGGCAACGTCAACGTTGGAGGAGTTTTCAACTTTGCCAAACCGCTTGTCATTGCTTGGTGTTGTTGTTGCTTGCCTGTCCACTGCAGGGCTGGAAACTACCACCCGAATTTTGGCATGCCGTGATCTGAAATTTTAAACAATTATTCGGCATAGCATGACTGATGAAATTCTAAAACCCAAAAATCTTGCGTTGTCACAATAATCGTAATAGAATCGTAAACTTCAATCCTAACATAATCTGAATGTAATACTAATCTAAGTCTAACCACAAACCATGGAAATCATGGTTAAGAACTTTCTATGGGCATGGCATAACTGGTTTACTGGCATGTAGTTTAAGTACCTATGTCAAGTAAAATTGGTAAGGGGACCCTTACCTTCACTCTACCTAAACTACATGTCGACCGGCATAACTAACTATATGATGTATGAGTGTACCGAGTACCGAGGACCGTTCCATGTTACGGAGGACTGGTCAACATTACTAAATTATCATTTATTCGATCGATTATTCTATATAATAATTCGATTATTCTTACAGAAATGAAATCACATAGGGAGTAGCGACACTCAAATAATTTTAAATTATACAGTACAATTACAATACAAGTATCAATTATATGTCGCGGCCATTGATAGAATAAATATATAATTTTATAAATACATATATAAAAATATAACATACTCTCAGAGTATTACTCTGTGCGGCCAGTAGGTTTCTACATCGTGGTAATATTTTTTTGGTCGTCGCGTGGTTTTTTTAGGTCATTCTTTGTGAGGAAATTTTTTTTATAGTACAGCACGGTTTGATTTGTGGGCTTTCGGGTGATGTAATGTTTTATGCGGCTCTTGGCTAGCCAAAATTCGGGATGTGACGTTCTGCCATTTCAACAACATACATCTATTATCCATCACATCTGACGTGGGACAACATATACATTTCACATATAACCCTGCTATAATTGCAGCAGTAGAGACGCCGATGAAAGCTTTGTATTGATACAAGCTGATTGAATTGATAAAAAC
>JAHZNB010006066.1:0-28655 GCA_027744295.1 Callyntrura guangdongensis
TTATCTTTTATCTTATCTTTTATCTACCCAAAGTTAGATTTTTATCTTTTATCTTATCTTTTATCTACCCACAGTTAGATTTTTATCTTTTATCGTATCTTTTATCCGAGAAACAGTAGATAACAAGCTCTGCCGTATACAGCTGAAAGGAAGACAGCCCCACTTGCAGGTGTAGCATCATCTTTATTCCTCTCTCAACTACGTGTGATCGTCATCGTGAAACTCGAAATGGTAAAGTGTGCTATGTGTTCAAGGAGCGAAACGCTCGGGTCAACTTTACTTCTCATCATCATGATCATCACCAGCACCGTCGGCTTTTTAATGTGCGGCAGTAATAATAATTTAATGGCACACCGTATCGCCACCACCATCATCGCTGCTCCGACGCTACGTAGACATATTAATAGCGCAGAGCTGCGGAGTCAGCTTCATCAACGATATTCGCCTTCAGTCGCTCCGTTTTTATAGACCGAGTTTGACGATAAATGTTGGCCAAAGAATGTGAGTTTGGGGTCACTTTCTTGAGTACCTGTTACCACTTATTATACGCTTTTTCGTGTAGTAACGATCCCTGTAAAAGAAAAATTACTGTCACTACTTGTTCCTCTCTATCTCGCTCGCTGTAACAAAACTACTCATTCTTTTCTTCGGCTCCTCTCTGACTGCCCCTTTGCGGCTTTATGCCTCTTCCTGAACTGGGAAAGAAGCAGCAGCTGAGCCATTTTAGCTCGTGCTTGTTACAAGATCATTTTACATGATCTTCAATGATGGTGGCCTTTTTCTTCTCGATCATTGCTTACACAATCACACATCATCTTCATCACCGTCATCGTTATATTACCAGAAGCATACATATATCTAATATAATATTTCCCCTTTCATCAACATAATATCCTCTTTCTTGCCACATGATAACTTGCTCTACCCAAAAAGTTTTTCTGTGAAGTTGATGAGAGACTGGAGGAAACCAAACCACAAAGCGGCCAAAGTCTCAAGTCTCCTGTTCCTGTTTTGTGGTCGCTCCTCTCTATTTTCTTGTTTTTTATGCTGTTCTGTTGTTGTTTTTGCTGCTGCTGTGCATGGGAAATGAGTCTGCGATGTTTTAAAGTTGCCACCACCGCCTTCATATTCGTCGTCATCGTCCATTCATTCATTTTCATTCATTCCAAAAATGATTTTTTTAAAAATTCTCTCAGCATCTCCTCGCGAGACTTGCAACCCAACAACGTGAGTTGTGAGTAAACGCGTTGTATTTTCTCCTTATCTTGATGACGATGATAACAATAATTGTGATGATGATGAGTATGCACTTATGTAAAAGTGTACTAGGTACATGTACGTTTTACGTATTCTTTCCCGACAACCGCTACCCTTCACCACCACCACCAGCAACAACAACTACCTTCTTTCTGTCCGCAGCAATTACCTGCATCCGCTTTTCGAGAAAGCCTGGCAGGACAAGAACAGAGAGGAAAAAATTAGATTGAGAACATTTTTATACATATATTGTCTACCCCCTTCAAAAAAGCAAGCTGGTTTTTTACATATTATTTATGTCTCATTCTCTCTCTACCTGCCATTTTTTATTATACAGTGTCAAGTCAAGTCAAGTCTCAACGCAATGACATGCAAAAGAGTAAACAAACAGATATACAAACCAAAGCTAACAACAGTCGCTGTAAAAACACCACTCACGTCACCAACAACCAAACCCTTTTTCTCGCGTTGTTGTTGTACGACTTGTACTTGTACGATTCAGCTCAATTCACAAAATTCATTCATCCCCTATCTTAACCCAGAAAAAAATTTTGTTTATCATCATTTCACATAGTTTTTATTTACATTTTGAGTTTTTGCTTCAAAGTTTCATTCATCGCTGTCATTTTTTTCATGAGACTGTGATTGTGGCACTGAATTTTGTTGTTAATATTTTCATTGTGATGCTAATTCATAATGGAAGTTGCAAGAGTCAGCACGGCACAATTTTATTTTTCCTGAGGTTTAAAAAAATGAGTTTTGGATGTAATGTAGAGCCAGCTTCCTTTACAATTTCCAACCCTTCGAGTTTGACTTCCTTTTATTGCGTTGCGACAGAACAGAGTTTTGTGTAACAACAAAACAAAATATTCTCTTTTTTGTTTGCTTGCTAGAGCTGTCTTTACTTTGGTGGTGGTGGCTTGATGGTTAAAGTTGTAAGTTGAAAATGTATTTCTATACAGTTGTTAGTGTATGGAAGCTGATGCAGCGTCATCTCAGCGTCTTTTTTCTCATGTTGCCTTCCTAAAATGACTCTTTTTTCTCTCCCGTTGAAACGATGATAGTCATATGGGTCCAATAAATTAATGATCGTCCTTAGTACAGTCAGTTAGTTGACTGATCACACTGAAAACGTCAAACATTCCAAAAATTCCAAATTCCTTTCAAGTAGCAAGGATTTCACTGGCGTCATCGTCATTTTCGTATGCATTACACAAGCAGCACGAGTGCCTTTCTAAAACGAAGTGTTCCAATCCGGAAAAGAATTCCTTGAGGAACAGTTCCAAATTTACTTTACTTTACGTTTAGTTGATGGTGGTGGTGGTGGTGGGTCCTTTGTACTTTTAAAACAGTTTTTTTTTGTATTTTGTGTACGTTTGTTTATTTCAAATATAGTAGGTAGCTACTTTATTTTTTTCCTAAAACTGTAATAAATCTTGTTATAGGTATACTCAAATCAAATACTGTGTACTACCTAACGCCCAGAGTACAAATCAAGAGACGGTTGAGTAGCAAAAAAAGAAAATGCAGAGCAACAAGGAAAAAAGGAAACGATTTCTTTTTCCAAATCAGCCATCCCGAAAAAATCCATTGGCAATTGAAAATGTGACTTTGAGGAATCAGGAATTTCAAGCAGAAAAACGGAATGGCATTGCCTGTGCATAAATAAATCACGGAGAAAATTTATTGGTCGGTCTCTTTTCTTTCAGCTTCAGTTCCCTTTTCCAATTTTTTAAATTACAAAAAGTATAAACCCTATACGTATACGAGGCGGCACAAAATCGCAATTACGTTTAGGAATAATCAAACCCTGTTTATTTCCTTTACGACAATTTCATCCCTGATGATGATATCTTCCCTTGGCATTTTTCCTTAGTGTTTTCTTATTATAAACAAACTTTTTTATATTTCCAGAACAAAATTGTTATCTCCTGTTTCCTTATTTCTCAAAACGATTTTCGATTAAGATGGATTACATACTAATGATATTTAATACAAATTATCATATTATTCTTGTACGTACTATGTTAAAATATACAGTCAATATTAATAATTGCTACTCAATCTCCTGACGATGATACAGCTAAAATTAGTACAATTGATGTTGTATATAAAGTACTATTTTTATTACGGGTTATGATTATTTATGAGAAGAGCACCTGCTCCAGACAAAATACGGCTGTGCTCCGTGCAAACATGATTAGCATCTTTTTTCTTCACAAATTATCATTTATCTTTGGAGGAAGAGAATTAGCCGAGGATACTTTTATCTACAGTAATCGTAAACCAAAAAAGTTCATGACCAACTGTAAAGAAAAAAAGGTTTTCCTCTTCTTTATTTGCTTTCTGTTTCTTTGTTTATGAATGGCTCAGGAGGGTGCAAGCAAAGTGCATTAAATACAAACAAATAAAAAATATTCCTTCATCATGCTTATCATCATCACCAACTTTATTTCCTATTATACCTAGAATATATTTTTTTTCATTTCTTATATAAATGAATTAAACACAATTATGCAACATCTATTTATTATATTTATTACAATAAATTCATGTGCACTGCTACCTTTGCTTGGTAATGCAGCATATAAACGAGCAAGCCAAGCTAACAAAAAGATATATTTTCATTGCAGCGTGGAATAAACTTTTTTTTGGCTAAAGTCTCCGCTTCATCTTCATGAATTTTTGCCTTCATTTACGCATAAAATGCACTTTTTCATCGTACCATTACAATCTCAAACGTTCCCTATGCAATGCTTAGACGAATTATGATTCATGATCTTCGCTCTTGCTCGTCTTCTCTACGCTCTGCATATGTGTAATAATAACAATGATAATGATGCTTTTGCTGCTGATGATGATAACAATGTTGTGGGCACGTTCTTTCCAAACACACAAGACAGACTCAAAACCTCTCTTCATTGCATCCCTCTCTCACTTTGTTAGATTGGTAACATGCAAGAATGAAAATGGGATGGATTCTCTTACTTCAAAATTCTCACGTTTTCCTCATTCACTCAACAGCACCAAGCTCAGCGTCGTCGCTTGATTGGATTATTGTGCACCAAGTGAATCACTGAAGGCGAGGCATAGCTGAAAATCTGACGCTGGTGGTGATGCTGACAAAAACGCTTGTATGAGCACACACACACCACCATACTTACCGTATATAAAACATCTTCGTCGTCGTCATCATCATCACCATCATTCTCACCATTACATTCTCTCTCTCTCTCTCTATTAATGTAGGTACTACCTTTTAAAGATGAGAAAATACAGGTTTTTAAGCGCCGCCTTGAAGACGTTCCTTTACTACCACATGCCTGCATACATTTTTTGCAACTTTTGCTTAATATTCGTGATCATTATCATCAACTTGATCATCATCGTCATCATCATCTTCATCCTCCTGAGGGATCATCCTTTTTCCTTTAAAAAAAATGGTCCAATTCAACCACTATCATTACTCTTCATCTGCAGGTATTTCCCGAATAAAAGTGATTTAAATGACATGCCAGCCAGTACGGTAGTAAAAGATATCAACAAAAATGAACAAGAAACTATAAAAACAGTCACAGATTTGGTAGTAAATCTCTTCCCCTGCAGCTATTGCAACCTGTGTTATTGTTTCGTATAGTTCATAGGTTATGCTATAAAACGTCGCTTGCGCTTGATACATTGTCTTTAAAACTGAGAGCCAAGTGGCGATAGCTGAATTCATTTCACTGTGTTGTTACGATATTATTACTATAACCTATTAGGATAATGATGGGTAATAAACTGGCTGCCAGCTGCTGCCGGTGCGATGTGATCGTCCAATTTTCTGTTTTCTCAAAAAAATGTATATGACGATATACCATGCTTTGATAGATGATGCTATATTTACGCCACAGGATAAACAAGATAAATCTTATTATTACAAGCTCTGCTACTTGCTGCTGTTATTATTATTATTATTATTATTATTTACTTGCAGTTGTATGCCTGGCACGTGCCTCCAATATTAAAATAATACTTTTCAATTAAATAGTATAGATTAGAGGGGAAAAAAATTAAAATACTCAACCACAAATCAAGTTTCTTCTTTAACAAAAAATATCTATTTGCACGATTTGATGTTGTAATATAGAATGGCAGTATATATATCTACTTTTTATTTAATATCATTGCTACTTCCCTTTCCTTTGGAACATCATCTCATCATGATTTTGTTACTACCGTGCACTGCATATATGCCCCGCATGCTGCTTTGTTTGGTTTGCTTGTATGTAAACGTTTTTCTTTGTGAGCCGAAAGTAGCGGAGAGGAGTCAGAATAAAATGTATTATTACTATAAAGTAGCTAACAAGCAGGTGTTGATGCTGTTTGTTTGTTGTACTGTGCTTCACAAAAGCAGAAATAAAAAACAGGTCTTCTCTTAAGACTACCTCCTCGTCTCCGTTTTCCTTCTTCAGAAAACTCTTCTCTGGGATTCATCTCTACCCAACAACAAAACCACCACCAAAATAATAATCATCCTCGTCGTAGTAATAATAAAAGCCTAAAATTGTATAAAAAAGAATGGATAAAATATATAAAAAAAAACGACTACTTCGCGTCTTCGGTGAAGACACGCTGCTGCTCGAGTGTTGCGCGTTGAGCTTTTGAAATATCGAGCTTCCCTGTACTTTTACTAAATTTTTCATCAGGAAAAAGAGTAAAAAAAGCTGTACACATACATGCATGAACATCCTACCATACCAACATGATGATAAAACTGGTTGATTTTTAAAGAACAAACTGTTGCAAAGCCGAAGCTGGTAAAGATTCGTCAAGAAAAACACCTGCTCTTTTTTCATCATCATGACATGATGATCATGATGATGAAGTGAACAAGATGATCACTATTATCAAGTAAGAAGGAAAAAACGAACGAGTTATAGACTCTCTTACTGTGTCTCTCTCTCTCGCTCGCTCGTCCTTTCTCAAAAGTCTCCATTGAAACGATAGGCTTTTAAACTTTTATAAGGGGATGGACGTGATGATGCAGTAGTAGTATTTGAGTGAAAAAATGCCACAAAAATCCTGTGCATGCATCTGTGGTACTATAAAATGGATGGCGGTAGTTCATCATGATCATTATTATTTTGAGAGAAAAAGTAGCTTATTTAAAAAAAAGAAAATAAAAAACTGACAATTATCGTCGAATAGACTGACGTATAAAGCAAGGGTATATGCCTATGCCTCTAGTAATTTTTTTTAAAGAACTACTCCTGATGATGTTGATGTTACATGACATGGACATTAAGTCAACTCTGCCATTATATAAAACTGCTACGGAATAGATTGGGTTGCTGTGAGCCGAGCCATTTAAAATCTGGTAGCTTTTTTAAAAAAATAAAATAAAAGGTCTTGTGCTTTAGATGAGCTACCTGTTTTTGCTCTTGCTTTTTTAACCATTAGAGAGTGGTAGTAGTAATAATAAACGTAATGTTTCAAGTTTCAAGAGAGGAGAGACAGGTGAGCAGGTGTTTTCTTTGTAGTTTTTTTTTCTTTTCTTTGATCGCGTGTCCCCCATTTATCACATCATTTTCTTTTATGATTCATGATGATGATGGTGGTGTTTTGTGCTGTGCAGGGGCACTGATGATGTTCAACTGAATAAATCCCAAAATCCCTATCCTCCATCTCTCCACTCAAGTCAGGACGAAAAAAATGATAATGGAAAAGCAAAATTTTTCTTGAATTGAATTTTTTCGAAAAAGGTTATTTTTACACAAAGCTGTGCCGTGTGTGTGCGCTTCTTGTAATCATAATACATCACGCGACGTTTTTAAATCATAATAATGAATTGTGCACACACACAACAAACAACAATGGCCAAAAAGTCAGGGTACAAAGTACATTCATATATATATTTAATGACGAGTACAATGCTCTGCTTTTCCTTCTTTCTTTTCGTAATTTTACTCCATTCAGTCTTGATGTCGGCTAGGAAAAGTATGATATTATGGTTAAATGATAATATATCATTATATCATTTTGTAACTCGTGTCATTAATGACGGAATAAAAAGTTTTTATTTTTTTGGGCTACTCTCTCCCTCTACCATGGTCTTTTAAAATTGATGCTTCAACAATGAGCCATGTAGATATTACATACATAAACACGAAAAGGGAAGGAAAATGAGGATCATGCAAAAGCAACATGGTCAAGTGAAACAAGAAGGGTACAAGGACCTTGCCAAAAACTTGGAGCAATATTTCATCTGTCATTCATAAATCATGCGAGTTGTGGTGTTTATGTGGCCCCTTGTCGTTACGTTCAAGACTACAAAATATGTGCACTATAAAAATAGGAATAATTGGTGCTTGCACAAGCACACGACATGTACCAACACCTGAAGTGGCTTTGACCTTATCAATCATAAAAAGGCGATGATGATAAGGATAAAGCGCGCGCACATTTGAACACGTCGTTTGAAGCAATACCCCCTGATGTACTCAAGAGCTGACTCGTACACACACGCATAATTTTTTCTGCGTCTTCTTGTTGAGCAACAGTAATTAATGCTTACTTAAGAACACCAGCCAAGAAAAATATTTATCTAAAGGCTAAGCTGCAAGTAACAATGATTATTTATGAATATAAAAATGAATGTGCAAGCGCAACCTGAAATTTAATTGCAATGGTGTAACCTCAAATAACACAAGTCTGTGATCTTTTTATTGTGATTTTTAGACGTGCTATTTATGGGTTTATTTATAGGTATTTGCTAAACCATATTTTTTTATTATCAGTAAAATTGATTGAATATCTTGTTATCCGTGACCCTTAAAAACGACCCCTTTTTCTGTAGACTGATCTTAAGATGAGGCAGGTGGCACATTATTACCAATGCTGATTTACAGTGAGAGATCGCTAAAATACATGTAGTGTTCTTAGACGAGCTGAAACTATGTTGTTGGACTCCTTTTTTAATCAGTCAACCCAATAATGCAATCTGTAGTAGTAGGTGGTGGTGATGGTGTATAATGTAGGTAGGTAGAGATAATATGTTACTTATGCTCAACAGCCTATGACCACGCAACTTTTTTGAATGTTTTGCAACTATTGTGCATGCTTCTAGGTGTATTATGAGTTGTGAGTTTCTTGTGAGTCAGTCTTTAAATGTGAGTCTATTAAATCAGGCAATTGAGACACGAAAACAATAATAAAACGAATTAAATGACTAATTATGATTGTTATGAATGTTGATTGTTGATTATGATGAGGATAATAACGATATCGTGTTTTACTGCTGCTGTGCTGTGATCCTAGTGTATACAGTCATAGTGGTGGTCGAGATTTTGGTGGTAGAAGGGTACAGGGCCACAACAGAAAGATTCTGTGTTATTTTTAGGAGCATTCGCTGAAAAAAGCTTTGTTGTTGTGTTTGCGTTAGTTGTGTGTGTCATGATGATAAAAGGCGAAGGGAAGAAAATTGGGAAACTCTTTATATTTTTGACGTGTCCGCCAATCTCTGAGAGATGCAATCAGCCACTGAGCATTTTATGGTGTGACGTAAAACGCAGAAAGGATTTACCAACAACGAATGATATCAACCTTACATTTTTTCGCTAATCATTATCATTACCATCATCCTTTGTGGCAGTATCATTTACAGTCTTCAAGTCAAAAAGTCAAGTAATTAGTATTCACTCAACGTAAATGATGCTGGGCTGTATAGCTATCATAATGTACAATAACTTCAAGCTTATGTTTGATGTTAGGATGATCCATTCTAACTATTGTCATGCGTGGGTGCTGCCATGCTGAGTTGTTGTACATGAAATGCTAAAAAACAGATAAATAAAATAAATGCTAAAAATGTTGCACATTTTTCAGTACTCTGATTAAACTTTTCGGTAAATCTGTCTATTGTCTGTGGGTACAGGGGATGCCGCGTGTCTAGATGATGATTGCCCTAAAAATGAATTTCTTTCGCAGAAACTACAAAAATATGTACTGCAAAGATTTTTTCATAAAAGAGAAAGAGCATCAAAAATATAATAATTGCCGAAGTAGTAAACGGTAATCCAACAGAGTCTAATTAAGAATAAATATTTTCAAGATGAATATTTCTAAGCGGAATTGCTCGTAAAAGATGATACACCTACCCAACAAAACAACATTGTTAATAATGTGCACAAAAAAAAAATAAAAACAGGATTTTTAATTGCTGATTTTCTCTCCATTTCATTAAATAAATTCATCAACACAGGAGTAGGCTACAAACGGGTATTATTAAAAATGCAACCTTTTATATATATTTTTTGCAACAACAACGTTTATAATTACGCCGAGGAAAGAAACAAACCAGAATTAACCCACGAAGCGTCAAATCTGTTAAACAGGTTATTTATGACGATGGCAATATAATGCTATTTTTAAAATTTTGAAACAATAAACTACCCCTGCGGCGCACACAATCCCTTTTCTTGCTACTGTTCCTAATTTTATGCGTTATACAGGTTAAAGGTGTCTAAATGGTAGTCTAGACTAGACATGGTAAGCGGGATGATGAATTGATTTGCAAATATAAATTGTGAAGCAAACCACGTAGGTATTATTGCAAATACAACTCCGTTTAGATAAGCATGTTTACTGTACCATCATTCCAACATCCCCTTAAGCTACATTATTATTAGCATTAAAATATCATCAAAAACCGTATTTATTCCCTACAGAGGGATCAAGTGTACAAGCACACTGACTGACGTCCAATTTTCAACATGTGTAAAATCATATTACCCAAAAGAAACATAAAATAAATTGATACGTGTTTATTGCAAAACCAGCGAAACGATTATGTCTTTAAATCGCACTTGGTAAATTTTTAATGGCTGGGCAGATAAAGTCAGCATCCGTCCGGTATTTTATGGTTTTGAAAATACACTACTACTTACAAAAACATACATTGTTTGGTTTGTGTGCATACATCTGCATAAAATTATTTTACGCAAAACATATTGTTTGTTGCTTATATGACGAGCACCGCCATCAGTAATGTGAAGTCAACCGATGGAGACTGAAGCAGAAAAAACCAACATCATCCTGAACAAGATTTGCTCCTCTTCAGCAGAATATTTACGTAGAATTCTTAAGTAGGTACGGTTGAAGATCCTGCAAATAACAAAAACATACATTGTTTGGTTTGTGTGCATACATCTGCATAAAATTATTTTACGCAAAACATATTGTTTGTTGCTTATTTGACGAGCACCGCCACCAGTAATGTGAAGTCAACCGATGGAGACTGAACAAAGCAGAAAAAACCAACATCATCCTGAACAAGATTTGATCCTCTTCAGCAGAATATTTACGTAGAATTCTTAAGTAGGTACGGTTGAAGATCCTGCAAATGAGTATATGTGTATATTATCTTCAAATTTTTTCTCATTAAAAACCACTAGATTAGGTATTACTAGCGTGTACGTCGGTAGTGGCAAAAAATTCCCTCCAAAATGTTTTTAAAGCGCAGAGATAGGATTATAGGATAGATTAGACTTCATCATCATACGACGCCAACAACGTTTTAATTCGTGTTACATTTCATTGTTGAATTGCAACAATGCGCAATAATACAATCACAACAACTTCTAAACTTACTCCTACTGCGTATTACTCGGAGGGCTATTTTTTCATCATTTTTTATTGTTTCTCTTTCGAGTCTACTGACTTTTTGCTATGTTACAGGTTAATTGGATCTCCTTGTTTTTTCTTCAAAAGATCACAGCGTGTTCTGTTGTGTGTGTATGTTGCGTTGTCAGAAAATACTCAAAAGAAATTAATGCTTCTAAAAGTAGAATCTCCTTCAATGTTATTCGTCATCTTTATTATTGCGCTATTCCTCTATCATGGTGTACTATTATTAATAGGTACGTGTTTGCATTAGAGAAAAAGGAACAAGTTAAAAAAACACGGTTTATAGTTTATATACCATTACAGCTGTGTGGAAGTAAATATGTACATAAAGCTCGACAGCTCGCGAGTCGCGACCTCAAAAACGTATGGATCTCGTAATCCATTTCTCTCTATCTCTCTAGCTTTATTTTGCCCTTTAATTGCCCTTTTATATACTGAAACGATAATAATAAGAATAACAATCAGTTATGTTGCTCAACAATAGGCAATAGTAGTAATAATAATAATAAATAATAATAATATGTAGCGTCTATATACAACGCAAACGGAGAAGTCCATTGCATTGCAATTGCAGCGATTTTGGTACTGGTGCTACCAATTTAGCCCAAAAGATGTAAACTTTGTAGCAGTGGAAATGGTGGCGGTACGGTGGACACATGAAGATCATAATTATTATTTAGATATGATTATACACAACGCACAACAACAATGTTTTTTGTTATCTTTTCTATTTTTTACACGTCAAGAAAAAAAACCTTGTTTTCATACCACACTCATTTTTGCGTGTATTAATGTCTTTCAGATTTATGTACCTATGTATGCATGTAATATGTATGCGTATGTAATTCCTACATCTCTCTAACAAGAAGTAATACCTGTAGTAAGTACACTTATGTTCCCTTTACTACACACAAAAAAATGAAAATAATGAAAACGTCAGCAACAACAGTAGCACCAAGTAAGCATGTATGTACATATGTTTATAAGTAAGAGCGCTTAAAAAGTTAAAGGGAGGAAGATATAGAGTACATTGACATTGAGGTCAAATGTTTTCGAAATATCGGTTGAGTGAGCAAAACAACTAGTACATATAATACATATATAATGTACTTGGCGTATATATATAAATATAGGTAAATAAATTTTATGTATAAAATTCTGTGCACTTTAAGTTAAGCCTCACGCAAAATTTTGCCCATTCCCAGTTATATTATTTATCTTTTGCTTAAATCATCATCATCAGCAGCAACAGCAACAACAGCAGCATTTTCTGGGTATTTGGTATTATAGCAGTATTAAGTAAAGAGCAGTGACCATGTCCAATTTTTCTTAGTAAACGTACAGATTACACTTCAAATAGGTATATGAAAAAGTACGTAAGTACGTATACGTTCCTTGGTACGAAAATACCTGAGCATATATACAGGGATGTCTAAAAATAATGATAATACGAAATTGCACACTATTAAATTTGGAGTGGTCAATACTTGCACGTAATTGCCCTCAGTCAGTCAGTCTACAAAGTAGTAAAAGAGAGACTTGCAGGGTGGCTTTCCTCCCACCATAATCAGCATCATCGTCATCATCATCATCAATAACAACAACAACCTCAAGACATACCACCACTGCCACCAGACAAGAGAAGAAACTGATCACTTTTTCTTGTTTTTTTATATTAAAAGAGAACAAAAAGTGTATAAAATAATTGCCCAGTGTGGAAATCATGGCACACGCACGTATATACATAAAATGTTCTTGCCACCTACCTACCCACATACACAACTCACACACACACTGATCGCTTGGTCAGTCTTCTGTGTAGTCCTATATTAGAATCCTCATGTTATTATCATCCTCCATCCTCATCTTTTGCTGCTTTTTTGAGGAGAAAATCGTTTGAACCTGAAATGAACATTTTTGGGACTGGTGGCGGAATGATGGTGGTGGTGGTGGTGATGATGATGATGATGAATAAATGGAATGAACCTCCCTTCTTGTTCATAACTTTTTTCTACTTCCTCCTCGTCTTTCTTCGTACGTTTCATCCCTGTAAATTTGTGTCCATTTTGAGCACTACATTTTTCTGCCTGTCGCTTTACTTTTTGTGTACTTTAGTATATTTTTTGCTCAACAGTAAAAAACCGGACTTGTTTATTGTTGCCGTATTTTTTCTTTTCAAGTGGCAGCATCAGTATTAATGCTTAATGCAGCAAGGGAAGAAAATGGAAAGAGAGAGAGAGAGAAGCGTAATCAGTGCGGCGGAGGATATGCTGCTGTTCATTTTACAGAGAGAATGTAATATATATTGCCTCACGGTTATAATCATAGGTTTTGATGGCGATCATCGTAAAAATGAAATGAGTAATATGTGAAATGTGAATTGATGAAGATTATATTGCAGTTTCTTCACGTTGTGTTTCCCTACAAAATGTAGCGCAAAACGGCTTCATCACTGTCGGCTTTAAAAATAACATTATAACACGCAGGCAGAGAGAGGACATGAACTTTGCCAAAAAGAATGATGATGAAGCAGAAGAAAAAAAGGTAATAAAAAGAGCAACAAGTTTCATTTTATACGTTTTTCCTTTTTTCTCCTTTGACTGCATGAGTTTGCTCATTTTATTACTTTTCGATCCGCTATGATAATAATAACAATTTGTCTGGTTGGAAAATGTGCAATAAATAATGAAATAATAATAATAATATTTCTCGTGAACGTCCACTTGTACAGAGCGGCGTACATGCAAAAAAGCGCATCCCTCCTGCAACGATCTTTTTTATAGCACGTTACCTACTTACAAATAACTCTATGAAGTCATTTTTCGTTTGTTGCTTGCCCTTTCATGGTTTTTGCATGTACGTGTGAGCAGGATGGTCCTTTTCCTACCGTTTACGATGTTTATGCCGCAGTTGATGATGATCAAAATCGCATAATACATTAGATACCGTCAACATTGATAATTTATTGCATTCGGCAGTTCACCCTTTCTTCTTTTCGTTACGACGAGATGCCTCCGCTGGGAATTTTTGCAACTGCTTAGGATTGAAAAATGGTGCTTGTTGCCCCATATGAACAAGTACACACAATTACGAGTCAGCCCCCGACTGCTAGAATTGCATCGGAGCAGATTGCTTGCAGCGAGATGAGCTTGCATGAGCATAAAATTTATTATTATTACTCATTCCAGTCGGGGAAAAAGACGCAGAGAGGAGGAGGGAAGGGGTGTTTGCTGAATGAGTCCCATTTGTCAACTTGTTATTAGCTTGTTAATCGAAATGACATAATGCAATTACATTTTAATTCCTATTCCCCTGCACTTATATCTTTTCGATAGGCAACACTAAGGGCAAAAGGAACAAAAAATGGAATGATTTCAATGGAAGAGTTTTCTTGGTTGGGGCATTCTGCGACTCGACAAAATAGAACCGAAGAAAGGAAAAGATGACGTGTTTTCTGAAGAACAGTGTTGCAAAAAGCATTAAAAAACATAACGATGTTTCTTCTGAAAAAAATTGACTTCCTGTGTCCTGCCTTGTGCGTCTAAAACGGGAAATGAGAGTCTGTCGTAATTAGGAAATGTACAAGAAGTAAAAAAAGAGAAAATAAAAATAAAAAAGAGGAAGAACGAACAACAGGTGCAAAAATGTTGGCATTTAAAAGGACTTGCATTTGTTGTTGTGGTAGTAGGTGGTAGTAGCAGGCAAACAGTGGCTTGACTTGATTTTGTGAATGGACCGTGAAATCATAATGACCAAGGAAAAAGAGGCTGCTCCGTAGTAAAGAAAATAAAAAAAGAGAAAAAAGGAAAGGTAGATGTAATGGTAATCTTATCGTTAATTTTTTGGACACTTGGGCGCATCACTGCACGTAAACTTGAAAAGAATGAGACAGAACAGGAAAAACGAGTAAAACCGAGAGAGAGTCAAGTCGTAAGACAATGACTGATTATTATTACGGCTGTGTATGAAAATGTGGTGATGGTGGTGGTGTGTGCGCCAAGATAATAGGGAACGCGTGGACTGTTTTTTAGCTAATAAAGGGAAATGAATGGCGATGATGATGGCAATGTGGAAAAAAGAAGGAGGAGGCGGACGCGTTTTACTTAATGACTATCCCGGCGATATCTTATTTTATACGAGAATTTTCTACTTTTGAGAAAGAACAGGTGAGTAAGTTGCTCAAGAAAAAACGGAGAAGATAGTAGTAGTGGACACGCGACTCTTGAGAAAATAAGAACGTGCGGAATACATTATAGGAAAATGGAAACAAGTTTTAAATAACCAAGTATACATGTTCAACAGTCGTACAAACAGGGGGACAAGGGAGAACAAGCAAAGGCAGCACAGAAGCACACGTCGTTTTTACTTTTTTATGCGATGCGACTATAATGATTAGGACACGAAGGAAAGGGGCAGCTGATTCAAAAAGACAAGACAGGATCCATGGTTCTCCGGTTCCGCTAATTTCTCTTCTGAGCAGAGGCAGCAGTATATAGATACCAAGTCAGTATGAGTGGCATCACCACTATCCCTCATCATCATCATCGTTCCACTTGAGTGTCTCCAGAAAGGAAGCTGCACCAGAGGAGGACAGGCACTTGCTCTTCTTTAACTGCGGCGATGCAACATTATCCAGAGCAGAAAACGAAAAAAAGTTCCCTTACCTCACGTCATATATATTATAAACTTCTTCTTTTACTTCTTCAGCTTGTCTTGTCGTCTTGTTGAACGCTTAACATAAACATTAAACAGCACAGACATCGTCATGATTTTGTGGATATTTGTAGCCGGCTGCTGTTCACGTTAAAAGTTTTAAATAAATGCAGTATTATGCACCTGTTCCATTACAAAAAAAATTTGACTACAACAACAACAGCAACTACTACCACAACCGCCCACGCATCGCTGACTTTCACCTTACCTAAAAAGAGAATATTCCCTTCCTTCGTCAGCAGCAGGGTTAACTTTTTAATTCAGGTTTTGTCCTTTTAAACTGTGGAGTAATGGTACTTCCTGCGTGTCTCGTTTTAAAATGCTCCGTGCAAGGTGAATGTAAAATGTTGGAGCACACCTGTAAATCATATTTTTCAGATTTGCATGATATCACGCTGTTTTTGTTTCGTACCGAGTACTCACTAACGAGAGCCTTAAAGTCTGTAATTACAGAGTTTCCTGTAGAAAATAAGGTTTTTAAAAGGTGTGCGTTCCTTCATTCATGCAAAATCACAGACACCATTATTTTTATTCGTTCACTGTTTCCTCTTTCACAACATTGTTAATGTCTGGACATGGGACAACTTTTTTTCTATTTTTTTCATTCATTCATCCCTTTAATTTTCTCATTTTTTCTGAATGAAGTCAACCCTACTGTACAGGTACCATGTTTGCACAATTTTATGAATGGAAAACGGGAAATATTTAAAAGGAAATTCTAATGAATGGTGAGGTGATATTGGTGTGAGGTTGGTTCCCAGCGTCTTTCAGCATTTCCGTTCTTTCATTCAAACACGGCACTTTTACCTACTAAAATTTAAATTAAAACTTACATGTGCATTTTGTTTATTTCATTCACCCTAAAAATATATTCACCAGATTTTCGCAGGATTTCCTTTCTGATACGCTTCAGAAAACTTTCCAGGACCTGTGAATCTGTTTAATGTTTTAATCTAACATGAAATTTGAAGAATATGTCAAGAATAGAGCCCCACGCTACATACAAGACTAGTATATGCCCAGATTTATGCTCATTGCTCACTGTAGCTGTATAACTTCCTAGAATTGCAAGACAAATGGTAGCTAGTACTTACTGTGCCTTCCACGATACGTCAAGTTCACTTGTCATTTCCACTGTCCTTTGTCTATTTTTTCCAACCTCCATTTGGTGCGTTACATCAAGTCGTTGCAAAACTTCAAGGAAACAGATATTGCGTTTACCGTTACCTTGCGCATCGAATAATTTAAGCAAACGTCTGAAGTTTCCTCACAAGTGCAACATTTGTGAGTTTATTTGGAAAGAGAAGCATGACATAACCTTTGAGTTCACGCGTCATCCATGCCTAACTCCCATCCAAAAGATATTTGCACTCTGCACTAAATAAGTATCTTTTGAGAGGCATGTTACAATATTTGTGTACATAATGTAAGTAAATAAGTTAAATATGTGTATAAAAATAACACAAACACAACTCATATATTACATACCTAAAAACGTCTGTTTAGCATTGTGTGGGCTTGTGAGCATCAGCATCATCTTGCTCAACAGACTAAACGAGAAAAACATTCTGATAAAATCAACATTTTAGTAATCATTATTATACATACCTACACACTGGTATACTTACGCATTAGGCATACTTTTCTTTATAGGTATTTGGTTATGTAATGTTTTGTGGCAACGTTGAACGTAGGTTTTTTTTACTTTAGTTAAGTAGTTTGTCTACCAAACTGTTCAATAAAAACAAATAACTGACGACTATAATATACCTACTTTGCATGCAGCCACGGATGGAGTTTCCAAAACATGAAATGATTTGATATTATGATACGTCTGAACGTTATCAAAATGATCTGATAAAAATGCAAAAAAAATATAGTTTAGCACTTTTAATACTTAGGCGTGATAATGGTGTTGTTGATGATGATAGTATTGTTAAGTTTTTAGTTTGAGGCTCGTTATTATCTACGTTCTTGAGAGCAAAAGCAAAAGTTAGATACGCGCACACAGACTTATTGCAAAAGAAGGAGCAAAAATACTGACGACGATGATGATGAGGAGGAGGAGGTGAAGAGCGAGAGGTGAGATAATAAATGAGGGACCATTTTACTAGTCTTTTTAGTAGGTTCTGATGCTGCTGTTGCAGAAAAAGAGGTTGCACAATAACAAGACTTAGACAGGGGTGATATAACAAATTAACAGATTCTTTTTTCGTTTTTTTTTTCTTGTGAATAGGATAATATGCAAGTATAATGAAACGTTTATCTTATTTTGCATGTTTGACAATGAGTCTGGCTGAGTAAAGTGTCATTCGTTATGTTATGTGCGTCTTTGTGCGATTATAATCTGAATCTCCGTCAGTTTTTCTATTTCTGAGATTTCTGCATTATTACAGTTTGTAAAATAGTAATGAATCATGAGTCATGATTGATATGCACATTTTTATCGCTTCTTTTATGTGTCTTTTTTTTAAAAAAAAAGGTTCGGATTTCGTAATCCAAAGAGACGCTGTGTTGTAGTAAGCAGCAGTTGTCCTACAGTGCAGAGGAGGGGAAGTTGAGATTGAACTGACAGTGGTGTCCTCATTTTGAAAACGACACACTGCAAAAAATTTGTGATGTCACGATCTCTGTCTCTTTGAAGTCTTTCATGTGAAGCTAGATTATTTACATAATTTAAATTGAAAATAACACAAACAGCTGACACAATAAGTGTGCGTGGGTGGTAATGACGGTAATACTGGCATCTTGGGGACTTTAACACGACTGATTTTTTCTAACAAAATAAACGTATTAAGTGGATAGATAAACTAACAAAAAAACTGAAAGTAGCTTTTCTTCTTCGTTATACAAAAAAAAGACGAAAAGAAAAATGTCCACTTTACATATTTTTCTTGCGGTTTGACAAACTGACAACAAGACTGCTGTTTGTTGGACAACAAAAACTGCTCTGATATGTCATTTCACTTCTCCCCCTTTTCTCTCCTGCTTCTGATAACGTGCCTTCTCTTCTGACGATCAGTGTAGTAGTGGTGTCCTCCTCCTGCCTGTCATCGAATTTTACTCGAATGTGCTTTCATGCTGCGTTTTCCACATCCACAGAATTTTTCAGAGTATCATTTTTTCCCTTAAGTTCAAAACTGTTTCAGAGCGCATTGAACATCTCTAAAAAAAATTTGAATTTAACCAAAGACCAACACAAAACGCTATGTACTGCTATCCGCTGTACACTGACTATTCCTCCCAACAACCCCAAAAATAAGCCGGAATTCCGCTCCGACAATTTTTCTCAACGACATTTCAGGCACTTTATATAACGTAAAAATGGATGCATTATCTCCTTCAAATTTTCCTTTGAAAATAGGATACTTTTGTGCAAAATGAGCAGTTGAAAGAGAGTAGCAGCACATTTACAGACCATTATAAATACCCTGTAATCACACTCAATGTTATGGATGTTTTTATTGCTGAATAAAACCCCTAAAACTGTTTTGTTGTGAAGCTTAACTTCATTGAACTTTTGCAGACAATAGGAAATTATAGTCATTTTTGTCTGATTCTATGTCTATCTGTCTTCTATTTTTTTAATAGAAAGGGTATGAAGAATTACCATCTTGGGTATTGTTTTAACTTAAAAAGGGTAAGACACGAACATTTTTTAAAAATTGTTTAAGATGGAGGCTCAACGACGAAACCTCCAAGAAAGGATAAAAAAGCGAGAGAAGGCTGGACTTATGCTTTTTTGTTTTTAAAATGAGAAAATAGTTCTTATTGTTTGGTCGCTTCGTGTGGTTTTTTTAACTGCGATAAAAAACGCCTTGGAAGGATGGAACGGATAAGAAAAAAAAACGAACAGATTCTGTAAAATACGACTAAAATGGTATTCTTCATTATCTGAAACAACGGAACAGATGCTTTCAGAAGAAAAACCCTATACCTACCCATGTAATACCAAACCAAGTTTCACGAATAAGGAGAGTGAATAAAACCGATAAAAAAAGACGATGCGATGATCATCGTCATGATCATCATTATGATGAAGTTTTTATACGTGCCTCTGTTGACTCTGTTGCACTGCATGAGATAGCGAATCCTAAAAATGTAACTTGACGTGTGTCTACTCGATTTTTAAGTTTTTTTTTTCTTCATACAAAATGAGGTGGTGATGGTGGTGGTGATCATCGTCAATCGAAGAAAAAAGAACAGAAGCAAATGTTTGGTGTCTGCTGTTCTCAAGTCTTACCATAAAAGTGTTCATAATTTTATTTCAAAGAAAAAACCCAATTGTGTGTGTATCTCTCTGAGAATTAAAGGATTACATAAAAAAAAGTATCGTACACGCAGACAGTGAATGGTGCGCGTCTACAACAATGATGATTGGATGATCGCGATGATAAAAATGTGTATAAAATGCTTTTCCTTCATTTTGATGTGGAATTGTTGATGTGAATTCTTGAAAAACACCTGCTTCTCCTCATCCTACGCTGGTAGTAATATTAACCAAATGCGAGAGCGTACAAATGGAATATAATTTATTTTACATTTCGTATATAACATCGTGTTCGTACTATGTGTATTGTGTATTCATCAAAATTCATCCCTCACACAAGCATTTTACAAGGCATTACTTCCTAAATAGTTGTTTTTTCTCCCTTTTTTGAGGAAGACAAGATAAAAATTTTGAGAAATGAAAGAAGGCTTTTATGTGTGGGTTTTCTCCACTTCGCAACGACTTGAAAAGGGAAGCACGGCATGGGGCTGAATGAAACAGCAGGTGCCTCTGTTTGATAATGAAGATGATGAGCTGAGGATGGGCCACAACAACAAAAGTTGTATTTTCAAGTTATTCCAGAGATGGATAGTAAAATTAATGTGTGATGCATTCTCCTGGATTTCCTTTATCATTTCTTATTTTTTGCTTTTCTTGACGTGATGTGGTTGGTTAAGAACAAGTACGGAGAAACCTCAATTTTTCACGATATTTTGAGGCTGTAATGAAGCTGAATCTAAAATAGCTGTTTTTGCTACTGAAAGACGGTAGCCGAGCAAACGTTCAATAGTCGACTAATGTTCGTACTTTTAAAAGTCTTTCATTTCTAGATTTTTAGAAAAGATATGAGTCCAGTTAAAATTGCGCTGATGCTGCATCAATCAACAAAAACGCGGAGTAAAAATGAAATAGTGAAAAAGTGTACGTACGTTATTACAACGCAATAAACGCTGGTTTGCGTCATTTTCCCCCAAAAACCACAAAAAAGTCTTTTATCATCAAAATCATTATTATATACAACGAATTTCAAAGAATCATATTAATTTGGTAGGAAAAAAACTGGTGCAAACAAGCTGTCGAAATAACTACTGGTTCATCCTCATCTACACCCATAAATTAATCTTAGTAATAAGCAATCACGCATACCGCAGTATTATTGTTATCGTTTTCTCAGTTTTTTTCCTGCAATTATTTTCTGCAGCGTAAAAGGGAAGAAACAATCTGATGTACGGTGGACGAATGTTCTTTCGGTAGTACCACAACAGGTTTATATTAAATCAGAATATTTTCTAAAAAATATTAAGACTGGTGCTATTTCTGATGCAAACTTTAATATCATCTGCTGCTGTTGGTGCTGTGGCTGATGCGGATAATATAATCAAGTCTTACGTACCATTGCCACTCACTACACGATCCCCGAGATTAAGGTACTTAGGATGAATCAAACACGCAGCTGCCATATACAGTAAATTTCAAATTGAGTAAGTACATCTTTTCCTGGGGGAAAATGAACAACCTGAAAATTTGTACGTAGAAAGACTCAACTTCTCAATTCCTGTGATGTACCTAATAAGTAGAGCCATTTGTAGAGGATATAACCCAATGACGGACTCTGAAACCTCCGATTCCTGTGTTTTGTCTGTTCACGTTGATACCTCTCCTGTCTTCACTTCTCAGAGTTTAGTTTCAGTTTTTTTTCTTTCGCTGAAAAAAACATTATAATATTTTTCATGATCCAAAAACAAAGTGAGCAACATAATTTTCAGCGTACGTTTACAATAAAGACAGTACATGCTTTACTATAAAATCAACATGTCAGGAATCTTTGTGCATCTCTTCTGTATGTACGTTACATACGTCCATTACATTATGCTTGTAACTAACTATATACAAACTTTATTTTTCTCTTTCTTCGTCTTCAACTTTGTGTAGTATATTTATTCAATATTGCTTGATATACCTAATAATATGTACATAATATACATATATCATATAAATATCTTTTTTGGTCGTAGCTGTAGTGGTAGTAGATAGTCTATTATGCTTGGTTAGCCATGTTGAAATATTCTCTGCTGTAATTACATTATTATTTTTCCCCTTTTTCTCTTTCTTAACACAAGTTTTCTTGGCTTGTGCTCAAACGGACTCACAGCTCAAAGTTAACTTGAAGTAAGCTCACCAGCAACAACACCAAAAGTACAAAAAGTTGACTGCTGCCACTTTTCAGTTTTATAATGTTACATTATTATGTATACTTTGGTATACTGTATTACAGAAAATGTGAAAAAAATGACTGTGCTTATTGTTATTATGTCAGGCTATACCATACTATACGACTATCATAATAATGATCGTAATAAGATATACAGAGCAAAGCAACTTTTTTGGCAAATGGTGGTGATGATGATGACGATGACGAAGACGACGACCAAGGAGCCAACAAACAATAATCATATCACAGATTGTCATCATCTTAAAGCTACACAACGTTTGCTGGTACAATCTGCTGTTCCTATTTTGGTATTATTAAGCACAAAAAGACACGACAGCACGCGAGGAAAATTATGAGGATGACGACGAATACTTAAGCCTTTGACACTTTAGCAGTGTGGCACACATTAAATAGACAACAACTCACAAAATTAAATGAATCATAATGGATTTCTGTGTTTTCCAAAGAATCGCACAATCTCATCCTATGAGATTTTGCACTTGCTAACCAAATCCAAAAGCCCTCAGAAGTGTAGATATGTAACTTGTAACTGAATATATGAGATATAAGACGGTTCTTTTTAAACCCAACAGACTCAATAGTCACTTTCAAAATACATTGTCATCATGATGAATCGGGATGGTTGCAGGGTGGAACTTCCGTTCTGTCAATAAATAGTTTTGCCCTTTGAGTAAGAAAGAGGTTGACAACACCTCAACGCGCAACCTAGTCACCCACAACACAACGTCTAGAGAGTCGAATATAAAATCATTTTTAAGTTAAATCTCTTCCGTACAGCGTACTTGCTAGAATTTTTTTTACCCTACATTATGGTTATGAACCGGAATAAAATAAAACAGGGAACCAACTCCACCTGTTGTATGATCTGAAAACAGGGATATTCTAAATTGTTGAAATTCTGTTGGTATTAAGGCTAAAGTGATTCATTGCATACCATTTTTTTGTTTCTGCAGTGGTGTATAATAAAAATTTATGTAATATAACTTTATTAGTGACTAAAAATAAAATTAATTGTGTAGTGCATTTCCATTCATTTTCAATGTATATTTGTGACTTTGTAGGCTTTATTATTTAGAATTCATTTTCGACAAAACATATTGTGTAAGTTTATAAAGTTTGTCCCAAAATAACAAATCAGTATGATTCTCTCTTCTGACTTACACAGCTAAATTTGCTTTCTTGTTTTTAAATATTATGACAACGGCAACTCATTCTATGAAATCGTATTATTCTCAACTAAATAAAATGTACCGTATGTTAAATATACAATAATAATAAAAAAGCGGCAAAGTACAAAGTAATGAATTTTTCCTGATAGTAATTCAGTAGATAGTATATGAATGGACATCAATAGATGAGTAGTAAAAAGAATGAATAAGTCAACTTTATCTTGACCGATTTGTTTGGTTTTGTCACATAGAATTTCGCATTGATCCCACAAAACAAGTTCTTCAAGCTAAAATTATTCCATTATTTAAAAGTAGAAGTCATAAATGCGTAATATGTACCTAGTTAGGTATACATAACTAAAAATAATTTAATATATTTTCAATTCTAAACATAACGTTTTGCAATAAAGCAACAAGTCTTTTAAAAAAAACTAATTAACGCACAAAATAATATCGCTTGTTTTCAGGTCCAAACAAGTACACACACGATATAGTTATAAATTGTAATACATACATAATATATCGTACACCGTATCTAATAACAAAACTTCCGTTTGGTAAACTTAGAATGACAGTATTAATCAAATTGTACGCTTTGGAAAGAGACGATCAAGGATAAACCTTTGATGAATAACAATAACTTATTAATATAATTACATGCTGTAGTAATGCATTGTTACGGTAAATTATAATTCAATAAGTAAAATATAAAAGAGTACTTGTTCTAAATTCATGACACATCCCCTCTCGTTATAAGAAATTACAATTTTAAAGCGATTGAATTTAAATGCATGTTTAATTTTAAATCGTATTTTACAACTTTTGGAGCAATAAGTCATTATCAGTGTATCATCGTTATTTTCAATTATTAGCTACAAATACGCGCACGTTAATAAAATAACCATAATTAATAATTATGCGAAGTAGTACAGTACAATACAAAACCACATAAAATTATTTATTCTAATCGTGGTGACACAATAAAACATCACAGTAGTATAAATATAATCGCACGCACATTGTTAACTGTTTGAAGACGGCCTTTTGTGAGTATACACTTGAATAGCCCCCTACATTACAAATTGTTCTTGATATTGTAGCTTTGTCTAAACTATCTGTTACTTTTCGCACAAACAGTAATATGTTTTTAATAGATTACGAGACGCTATCAAAGATCATTAAAATTCTACTTTGTTGTTCAATCCTATTGTACTATTGTACAAGTACAGTCAAATACAAAAATTTATCATTCTTCGTATCAAAAGATTTCATTGAAAAATTCCAATTGTATCAAATTTGATCAGTGAAAATTTAGATTTCTTTACTTTGATTATAAATGGCCATCGGAAGATTTCTGTTTACAGACCAACAGATAGATACTGGATATACTTTAATTACATATCTTCACGACTGAAAGAATCCATATACAGAATAGCCATTATTAAAACATTAAAAAATTCAATATAGTCAATGCAAATGATGATGAATACAACAGCAGTCGTTTGTATGTATGGACATGTGTGTGGATAATATTGCAGTGATTTTGTCCACACTCCCTAACATTTTCATAACGGGGACATAAGTAGCGATTTAACAGTCCACTGATAACTAACTGATATTAGCCGCTCTATGTGAATCTTACGACTTTTGCAAATACCCATGATGTGTAATTAGTAAAATTGTTAATGTGTAATTAAATAGAAGGAATAATGCTCCAAGTGTTGCCATTATTTTTGTGTATATTAACTATTAATTAACAGTGATTCGTTAATTACAATAATTCATGCCTTTTACAATTAAAATAAGAAATATTTAATAAAAAGACAGTTCCTTCCTACTTAGAATAATCGGGGACCACGGTATATAAATATAAAATTTTGCTCTTTTAGAGAATAGAACATTTGCTGAACCAACTAGGTTTATTACTTCCGTCTTTTGGTTTAGGGTTGCCAACGTTGATTCCTGTATTTGGTAGCATTCGATTATCGAACGTCCGGTGCTAGAAAAAGTTAAAAATTTGATATTATGAAGTCTGGACACTGTAAAAACATGAGATAAAAATGAATGTTTACGCTTAACTTACCAGCGTGCTCTTCAATATTTCTAATCCAATTTTTTATATTTTCAAAGCTTTTTTCATTTGTAATGTCGTAAACCAACATTATTCCCATTGCGCCTCTGTAATAAGCAGTCGTTATAGTCCTGAAGCGCTCCTGCCCCGCAGTGTCCCTGTTAAAATTTACAAATCAAATAAAAATCCTCTGATTTTGTGTGTAAAAACTATTCAACGTAGCACAATTATCACTTATTCGTATATAGTACCATATTTGCAATTTAATTTTCTTTCCATCTAATTCTATTGTTCGAATTTTGAAGTCAATCCCTGCAGAATAGAAGAAACATGAAACAATTAATGCAATTATTTATCTAAATCCTTCAATAACGAGATACTATATTCCTATTATTTGATTATCAGTTAAAAATGCTAGTGTTGTAAACAATCGGAAAATACATAGTGCATTATCATACTTACCAATAGTTGAGATAAATGTTGAATTAAAAGCGTCTTCGCTAAATCTGAAAAGGACACATGTTTTTCCAACTCCACTGTCACCAATAAGTAACAATTTAAACAGATAATCATAGGACTTGGCCATTTTAAAGTTGCGCTACACGACGTTTTCTGCGTCCTAATGGTATATTCAGCCTCAAGTTCGTTGATATCGGTGATATCCAATATAATAGAAGCTTATCAGTTGCTTATTATTGATATTGCTTTACTATCTGAAATAAACACCAGAAAAACAGATTGAAAAACTTACATTATATAAACTAAAAACAACTGATGGTGTCACTAACCAAAATATTTTGTCTTACCAAGTTAACCCATACATAAGAAATCCAAGAAGAAAAACTTTTTAATTAGTACATGATTTTATCATTTGTAGTCGCCCGTCTTCGACAAAGGTCCAAGATCATATATCGCCGTTAAGTTTTAGTTACTGTTGATTGCAAATTCTGTGATTCTGTGAGTATCAACAACCAATGACTTTGGATCATGTCCACGAGGTCAGTTCCAAGTCGAAGAATGTCTACATTGCAAATCAAAAAATCAAAGCAAAGAGAGCAATGGTAAACGTTTGATGATACTTTTCAATAGGTATAGGTACACACTATGCACCATTTCATTTCGGTATTAACTCTTCGATGCTAGAATTAGAATTATTTGATTGAAATGACGACATACATTTCTCAGCTGTTTACTCTATTATTTTATTTGCCATTGTGTCGTGTCTAACTAAATTAGCACTCGCTGTCGCTACTACTATCAGAATCATATTGTAAAAAACTAGAGTAAAACAAACTTTATTTATAATCAACAATGTATTAAAATGGATTTTGTTGAAATCAAATAAATCATAATCAATCAAATATTTGATAATGATAATCTATTAGCTTTAAAATTTAAATCGCAAAATCGTTTCTTTTCTCTATTGTAGTTTTAGTTATTAGCGTGCTGTTTTAAACCTTTTACGCAATTCCCCTTGATCATTAAAATTAAACAAATAAAAAAGCAGTAATGTCACAATGACGCAAATTTCAGACTCAAATATACGGTCAACTGAACCGCTGCCCATTGCCCCTTTTGCCTTTGACAAATTATACATATCACATTAACATTTTCCATTCCGTAAAATTGTTTATTTTTTATGACTAAACGTGGGATATTATTTGGGATAATCTATCGACGTGACGTGACAAAACTACAGACCAACTTTCTCCATTTCTTTGATTTATTAACGTAAAACCATTTTGCATTTTAGCAACTAATCCATTTTCATAACATTTGTCACAACTTAACATGACCACCAGAACCCGGACCCAAAATACAAATTTTTGTCAGAGAAAAACTAAGAAAACTACAGGCTACAGAGGGTTCATCCTTTAACAACTGTAAACTATTTATCACCACAGAACGTAACGGGTTGGATTTTAACAGGAATTCTCAAGGTATCTAATTCGATTGTGATAAGTTTGTTGCTCACTGCTCACATGTTTGTTGTCACACTGCCTCAAATGTACTTCAAATCTGGAGTCGATTTTGAAATTGCAGTACTTGATCTATGTAATAGGTACTATGCTTAGTGTGTAGCTGTCGTCTTAATGTCAACGTTGACTTGTGTGATAAACCAGTAATTTAATCCAAGTATGTAAAGTAAGTCTTTCAAATATATTTATCCCACTGTTGACTGCCTGGTGTCTACAATGGTAGAACACTCCACTAACTTAGGGCAAGGACCAAAAATACTAAACGATGTGTGGCTGAAACTTATCGCTGGACACCAGTAAATTCCTTGTTCTTGATATTTTACTCTTGAGTCATCATTATTATCATCATTATGACAGACAATGATGATACAATGACGCTCTCGCTGGCCGCTGGTTGCTGTGCTGGCTATACCTTACGTCACGTCATGTCGTACATTCATTGAGTGATACTGGCTTTGGTCATCTGCCCACAGCTGAAATTCGCCTGGAGAATCTAACTAGCTATTTGTTAGGTTCCCTCACATTATTCCTTCCTTGCCATTAAGAACTGTAACCACTACATTTTCTCACTATTTTCATATCGACAAACTACACACCTACGACTCTTACAAAAGCAATCAAAAAGACTAAAAACTTGAACTGAATCCGGGAAAACACTTCCGTTCTTGACTTTACCAAACAGTCAGCATTGCAAAAATAATAATACAAATTTTAACATATTTTATTGTCTAACACTAGGTAAAAAGAAAATATATTTTTAAAACTAACAACTTACCAAAATTCGTATGGTCTCTTTACTATGGTCTGTCTCTGTTTTAGTTATTTGTTTTCTCCTTCCTCCTCCCCACTTCTTCCAGTGTTGGTCAGCACTCGTACTTAACTCGTTTACAAGTCACACAGACAAGACAGCATAGCATAACATAAACCAATTCGTGTACTTCTAGTCAATTTTGTAATATTTATTCCCTCTCCGCTTTCTTTGGCCACATTTTGTTTCGCCCAGTCAGTCACTAATAGTAAAGTAGCAAGACTTAAACAAATTTGAAGCAATCTTTCATCATGCTCGTCAATAAATTGTTGTGTAGCCAATGTCGTCGTTGTATAATGTAAGTAACCAGAAAACATTAAATAAAAACAAACCCAACCATCAACCAACTACGTAACAATAAGAATACGAGTAGACGGAACAACAACATCCATAACTAGGTTTGCACTTCGCAGACAATATTTTTTATTTCATTATTTACTCGTCGTCGTCACTCATCACCACCAGTAGTGGCAGTAGTCAGTAATAAAG
>JAHZNB010006067.1:0-17208 GCA_027744295.1 Callyntrura guangdongensis
CAAACCCTTCGTTAAAATAACTGAGCTCTACTGAGGGATGGTATGAACGCACAATTGGGAATAATCATAGTGTTTAAATCCGAAAAAATATGTGTGTAGTTGAAGAAGCTAACATAAATTACGTGTTGCAGATCACGTACCTACTATGTGCTTGCATGAGAGTAAAATTGCAAAAATAGCAAAAGTAGTAGTAGTAGTAGCAGTCAGTAACGTTAGTATATTTAAACAGCAGTTAAGGAAATCAAAAATAAGCGCTTATCTTTTTTAGATACTTGCTGAAGCGTAACCTTTCAATATAGAAATATTTTTCTTGAAGCAGGAAATAATAATGCGTACATCAGTATTAGCACTTGTTGCACGATAATATTAAGTTGTGGCGAAAATAGTACCATGTAAACAAACTTATATGCTAAATATATATGTATTTAGTTTAATATCCAATCTTTCTGCACTGTTACGACTGAAGGGGAATCTTTTTTGGTGCTCTAAATATAATACATTTGTTTGCTATTTATTTTGCAGACAACATCAAATTTTTACAGTCTACTCACGAAGTTCATCTGTAAATGCAGCTAGAGCAGGCGGGATGCAAGTTCCTCTATAATAAATCCAATGTTTGCATTCTGAACCTTAACTAAAAAGGCAGACGCATTTAAACAATCGATGGTACCACACATTTTAGAAGATGGTTGAAATGAAAATTTTAGAAGAATATCTACCCTATATATCGATTCTATAGCTATCTACTTTTTGTTTTTCAATTACAATGAATATGAATATGGACTCTTCAAAAAGTTCTAGTTTACTTTTTCTGTTTTTAAATTGTTTCTTTATCATTGATTGAAAATAACAGTAGCTGTAAATTGTTCTTATGTGCATTTATGTAGCAATATAAAGAAACTTTACATCGAAATCGGAAAAATGAAATAAATATATTATTATTAATTATTTTTTGTAATTTGCATATAATACACCAACAAAAAACAAGCCGATCTTTCCTAAGCTTTTGAACTTTGCCGTGTGTCATACGTTACATTTGTTGTTGTTTATCTGTGTGTTATAATAATAAACATACCTGTTACCTATACCTAATATAATAACACACCTCTACAATCTTCGTATACTTTCGCTGAAATTTAAAGTTAGGTACATGGATTCTAGGTTAATGAAATAGGTCTGTTTTGTTATTCAAGGGAGTGTTTTTACTTCTCTGGCCATAAAATCCACTTGAACATTATATCGTATGTAGACATGTTCATATACACCTAGATATCATTAATTAATAAAATAGCCATTGAACACTATTTCACTTTTTAATACATAATTGGGTTGCTCAAGATCATTGTCATTTCTTCACCACCACAAATAAAAGCAATACATCAACTTTGAAAGCTGAAGCAAGTCTCCATTAGCAACAAAAACATTTATGTAACAACTCAATTAGAATGGATCGGTGATAACTGAATAAAACTACTACAGGTCACTTTTCTTGATGCCCATGTTCTGTTTGTTGTGACTTTCAATATTGCACAGAATAATCGCCAAACGAGTTAGAGACACTGTGACTGTGACCGTGCAATTAGTTACTTCTGTGGTTTGCCGATTTACAAAACGATTTAGCAGTTTAATTGTACAGGGCTAGCTTGAACTGTTTTGTCTACTTGACTTCACGTTGGCGTTCCGTCACCAAATTTGAGTATTTGTATTTTGATACATTTCATTAGCATAATGCTGTTGCACAATCACGTGTTGTTGCTCTCACATTGTTTGTAGGAGGAGCATTTTATTACTATGTAGACACTGATTAAGTGGAATCCTGATTTGTGGTGTATCTCTGCATCTCTGCAGGACAGACGTCGCATTTTGAAGGTTACTCAATCCAAAGAGACAAGTGAACTTTCTTGACATATTCAGAGAGAACAGATATTTTGGATAGAAGTTGATTACAAATAGTGACTAGGTACTAGTTAAATAGCATCGCAAGCGTCCTCATCAACGTATCGAATCTCGAATCACTGTGCAGTAGTATTGTATATATAGGTAGGTAGGGCCGGGGCGCATAACTGATTGATACGTCATTATCATCATCATTTTTGTGTGCTGAGATAAGGCCAAGTAAAAAATAGCTATAGGAGTGTTGGCAACGTTTTTATAGGATCCCATGCACAAGCCACCATAAAAACTTGTCATAGGGCACCGCCGAGTAACATCTCAAGATAAACATCACGAATTACAAGAATCCTAGGTAAAATTGCAAACTTGTAATGGCAGCAGCAATAGCACACAGCAATAAAAGGGATTCCCTCAAATCGTCTTCATGAAAGAACCAGAACGAATGAATGAAGAGATAATATCATCCTCATGAATCATTCAGCTGGTGCTGCAGTTAGTCTTTCTATTTAATGAAAGGGCAACCTTATTATGTGCGTTCACGCTATACCAGTCTTTACGATTATTATTGTTATTATTCGTCTGATTACTTTTAAACTTTTTTTTTTGCAAATGCTAGATGCAATATTAATTATCAGCTGCAGTCATAAAACTTAACAGACTCCCAAAGAAGTTTATTGTCGGCGACCGTGTATTATGTTTTAACAACAACTGTACAAGATAAACATCAGTCGAAGCGAAGGATCACCGTTAAATTATTACATAAAGTTTACTTTTATAGTTTATGCTTTATACAATTTAGAAGATTGAAGAGGTTTACGTCTTGCATTCTTTATTTTTCCCCTACTGAGCTACCAGTTTATAGTTAGGTACGTTTATTTGCACTTACATGAACGCTTATGAATTTGTGAACATGTCGGCGAAGTTGAATACGTGTAGGTAAAGATTTTGTGATATCGCAGGTATTTATCAGACAGGACAGAAAAATCCTTCTTTGAGACGACGATTCTTGTCTGCAGTAAAAATTGACGCAATCAATTGTTGACTTTGTTAAACACGATGAAGGAAATGTTTGATAGAAGTTTGTTGAGTAACAATATTATGTAAATGTTGTTGTACTGTTGGCAACGGTAAGAATAAAGCGTGGCACAGTGTACATGTATTTTGATTATCACGCATCAAGAAATTTTGTAGGTTGATATGACTGCAAGGCTGCAAAATGGAAATTCTCTACTTGGTAAAAATTAATGCATCAAATGTAATCCGATTCTACTTTGTGGATTATAATAGCTGGAGATCTATATGATGACATGTCGGACGACGCCTATCCATTTTTTAGAATAACTGACAATGATTTGTCATTTGTACAAAAGGGTAGAGGACATTCGCTTGTGGTGTATTAATTATCTGAAAGTAGCCAACTAGAACAATCGGTAATTATTTCAAAAGTAGGAAAGGAATTATAGCCATTAAGATAAGATAACATTGTAGCTTTGTTGGTGAGGGCTGAATCGAAATGAATATTGATATTATTTATGTTACAACATCGTTAATAATTATCATTAATGATTGATTATAGAAAGTGGCACATAGATGTGAAGTGAAGCCTTTAAAAATATTTTCATCGTTCAAATTTTTCGTTTCAGCATCCACTTGTGAGTGACCTGTGGTGACTGCAGTTTCATTGGATAACAATAGTTAATATTAGGACCCGGTTTATTGTTTAGTACACGCTATCTTATTTAGTATCCATAGTCACTCTACATTTCATAAAATTGCCGGTAAACAAGAGGAACTTTCCTGTGATTATGATCCTTGCCAGATAACAAATCACAATGTTTGATATAAAAAAATTGGCAAATACACCATACACATGACATGACAAACCAGAGCGACACAAGCAATTTTAAAATACGCACTCCAATTACCAACAACTTCATACAAAGACTCAACAGTTCCTGATTTCTTGTACATTGCTGTACAAAAAACTTTCAAGATTTTGCAACGCTGAGAAAGCAAAAGTGTATGTATGATGATGAATGAGAGGAAACGAGAGGAGCTAAAACAACAGTATAAAATCGAAGAGACAATTCACGCATGAAATACACTAAATCACGGTCATTGGTAAACTTATGAAAACTTAATTTGCTTTTCTTTGACAGTTGGATGAATAGTAGAGTTGCGAGCCATAAATTGTGTACACAAGTTGAGAAGAATCAATACCTTTTCTGGCATGACATTACTATGTAGTCAAAGTTAATACAACGAAACTGCTCTGTAAAATTCATTCATGACAACAAAACTGCGGTAGTTATACAATCCATATGTAAGCATATCGTCATGTAAGCAGTCAGCGATTATAGTTTCTTTTTTTCCTTAGTTCACATCACGTACTTGCTGATGTGTTCAAAAAATTGCGAGCAAAACTTTTTCTCAGCGTTTTTTGTCAAACAAATGGGAATTTTCATATATCACTTTTGTGAATTTTTGATATAGACAAAAAATGGTATGCAAATTTTACTCGCATCCGCAAAGGTGTAAGTACTAAAAATCTCTACACATTTTCTCTGTGTGACAGACAAGTTTTTATTGAAACGAAAAGGAGAAGTTGGTGCGTTATAGTGGTTAATTTTTAAGAGTACATGTACGTAGTTTCCTAGGCTTGATTTCAATGCTACCTACACTTTATCTCGATAACGGCAGAGGTTTTTCTCTTGATTTAATGAACGTTACATTTTTTATTCTTTCTTGCTTTTTTGACTGCAAAAAACATTGTAAATATATGCCTTAATCAGCATTTTAGCAAACAACCAGTTTCTATACCCTACATTTATGTATACCAAACAATTATCTGACGAACCAATTTTTAACCGCAGCACTACGCTGTATAATTCAAGCAAAGTATTTTGACGTATTCATCCTTTTTTATTTAAAGAAAGACAGTTCAACAACGCCACCATTATTAGCTATTATCCCAAGTAAAAAAGCGAAAGCACCGAATTATATAACAAAATAAACACATACAAGGGAACGACCGATTAGATATCTTACAAAGGTACAAAAATCCACACGTTTATTTTGTGTGTGTACATTCTAACGTCACTTTTATACGTAATCACAGAAAACAATATTTTCAAAACAGTAACCTATAAACAAGTTGTATAAGTATGATATTCTTATTTCTATTATGTATTTTTATGAAGAAAAAAAATTATTTTTGTCAAAATTTTAACAGTTTATTTGGGTCGTAAACTCAAATAATTGGGGAAAATCTGCTCTTTTCCATTCTATGAATTTAACTTGTTCTTCCATTAGTACACATTATTAGCATATTATGTGTTACCTTATAACCGCCATTAAGCCACCACCGTATAAATATATATAAGCAACGTAGACGATTAAATGAATGAATCCGTACAAATATGTTTATACTTATGCTACTACTACTCTGGTAAAATCACTTTTGTATTGTTAGTCCAATTAAGGTGGAAAACGGTAGATTTTCCATTTCCCAAACGGTATCAGCAAAAACATTGTAAACCTTGTAGTAACACAGCAATACCAGTCATTATTATGCAACCGCCATTTACTACATAACTTGTTTGTAAGTCTTGTATAGAACAAAAACACCCCCTGCTCTGATCTGATTGTTGCTTTACAAATTTAAACTGACTGATTGACACAGACACAACAACCAGAAAAACTACAAAAAAATGCAAACCGTTTACAGTACCGTCAAGCGTATTATGAATTTACCATGTTATTTTCAGCACAGTACCAAGCGCAAACTTTTACGTTCAGCAAAAAAACCTGCTTATGTTAAAGTAAAGTACCCAAAAGAAAGAATGCTTAGAGCTAAACGATATAAGTAAACAAAATTAACAAATTAGATGTCATGGTTTTTTATTTACTCAAATAATTTGAAAACAGTGCAACAAGTGCACAGAAGAAGCAGCGGATTTCGTGTCAATTGGACCTTGAACCGTCTTTTTTTTACGAATGTGGCCTCTAAGTTTTTGTGTTTGGGCGCAGATTTTAAAATCACACGGTTCAAGAACTTGAATTTTTTATTTGTACATCATCATAAAGCTGACCACACCAAGGAGCCTATACTTGGGCACTGTTGTACTTTTACTACTTAACAAAGGAGGTCGTTTACGTTTGATTATTGCAACAGTTTTGTACGAAATGCGACGAAATAGAGGCACTTTACAAAATCAAAAAATGAATACATGAAAGTGATTTCATGTAATTCTTACATTCATACGTGTTCGTCTCATGCTGATGTAAAAGGTCCTTAAGAAAAGATTCTTTTATAGCTTTGTGGCATGTTTGCAAGGATGTATGCACTTGTGAGTGAATCAAAAATGCAATCAGACTGTATGTGATCCTTTCCCCGATACATATTGTACCACAAAAATATTACTAGCACTACTATCATCACCAAATCATCAGATTAAGATAAAATTACTGTCATAATTTTAAATTTACGTCTCATAAACGTATAAATAAATATGTGCAGCATAAATTAGCTCGAAGAGCTCGCATTTCCAATCGCTATTTTGCTGCGAACGAACCGATTGAACAGCCGAAGGTTATTTATTTGTTGTTGGACTATTTATTAATGAAATTCGGTACTTCAACTACTACTATTCTAGTAAATAATAATAATAACGTGATATTGACAACATAAATTAATGTGATTATTAAACGATACGGTCTTCAATCAGATTCCACTTGATTCGAGGAATGAACGTAAAGGGGAGCTTATATGAGTCCAATGTGTCCTTTCAAACTCAATCATACATACCTAATGACGACATAATTTCAACTTGCAAATTACCTACAAATAGCAGTATTCGTTCGACCTTTAGCTCAGCTCTCACACAAGTTTTTTTCTCTCGTTACTTCCATTGATGGCATTGCAGATATAGCAGCTGGCTCTACTCCACGTTCAACAAACAACTACCTCCCTCTGCGCACATTCTGCTTTGTTTATCTTTAATGTACGCTATTTGTTCTAATTTCTTTGGGAAAATTTAAAATAAAGCGTATAAAATTAAATTTGTATTCCGTTAATATTTGCTATTCTCGCAATTCTATAACAAAGTGCAATGTGCAAGTCCAAAACAGTCAATGTATCAATATTTTGTATAGCTACCTACATTATTAACCACACATGCCTAACCAGTAAATAGTTACATGAGCGCTGTTGCTAAAAGCAGTCTTAAACCTGACTTAAACCAGAATTAAAAGTTACACGATTCCACCCTTGTGAATAATTTGGCGAATTTCACATGCGTGCCTAGAAATAGTCAATTTATATGATTCGGTGAAACCTTACACTTTTTATGTGGAATGTTTCATGTCCGCAGTCAAGGTTTGACCGCCCTTCTGTACACTTTTTATTTTCTGCTACTTCGTCGCTTGGTTTTACGGAGAGCAGTGAATCCGAAAACTGAAAGGTTTCCCAAAGTTACGTCCAGCTTCTAAAAAAATATTACCTTGACAACAGAGAATGAATGCGAAATGTTAAGCTCTCTCGCTCGCTCTGGCAAACATACGTGAATTTTCAAAAAATCATGTTCAGTGAACTAGACAGGTACTATCATCACTACGTACATCTACATCACATGTACTTTAACTTTACACGACACAAGAACATCAATAAAGAAATCAGGAAGGATTTCTCTGTACAAAAATTTCCATTTTTCTAGCAACGTATTTTATCTACGACTAAATAGAAACTACAAACAATGCCATGTAGTACAAAGTTAAAACTATTCTATCGTCAAGAGGCTCTTCCTCGTATTAACACCAGGCGTGCTTTCATCAGTTTCATCAACTGAACGAAAAGACTTTTCTTGTGGTATAGCAAGTAACAGAGATATGCTAGCACTAACATAATTAAAGTGTTCAACAACGCAAAAAAAAACTTTGTTCTCGCCGTTTTCTGAAATCTACACCTAAGTTACGTCTGCTCCAAGCGACCTTTACAGCAAGGTAAACTGTACTCTGAATTGTAGAAAAAAAGAACAAAAATAATGGTAATTAATGCTTTTAAATGGTGTCTCACGCATCTTGGCTCTTCATCTTTTTGACACTGCTGCCCCATTGCAGTACTTTCACGTTGTTGCAAAGTCGATGGCAGCAATGATGCAGTTTTTTGAGAAAAAAAATCTTGTCGCTGCCGGTTCTAAAAGATAAGATTAGGTAGCTTTGGCACGAAACAGTCAACAGTAGCACCTCTCTTTAAAAAAACAACGTTGCTGTTTTTTCCTCATTTTATTTTGTTACTCAGAATTTAACCAGGTGTTCCATACTGCCGAATAATGACTATTATTTGTCATAAATTAAATATCTTACAATGGGCAACTGCTTTACGAGGACGACGACGCCAGGTAGGAAGCCATATTATATAAAATATTGTCATGTTTCAATGAGAATTACGGGATCGTGTTTACACTTTATACTTGAAACTGGCATTTTATTATGCAATTCTCACGCTAGTTACGGGTTTAAAATATTCATCAACTACTGACACAGTAAACTTGAGTGTATGTGTATTACTGGGGCATTTAACAGATGCTAGAGCACACTATCTCCACGTAACCATTATCATCATCACTATCACCAACCACTACCGCCACACAGTAGTAGATAGGTACTTACATGACATGTTGCACGTAATGTACATTAGGTTTTTGGTTGGATTTAAATTGAGTGTTTGATTACGAGGAATCCTCCGGTTACAACGAAGAAATTGTCTTGATAGTCATCAACATCATCGTTTTTCAGTTATTTTATCAACATAATTATCTACCAGCTAATGTTTTAAAATGGCAACGTGAACGTGAATCAGGCAAAGTTTTTACCGTTTTCGTTACTTTGCTATCAAAAACACAGCAAGAAATGATAATGCACTATCTTAACCGTCACTATTACTACTGTTATTATTTTTTTAAATCCTTTTTAGTAACTGGTGTTTCTCAGATACACATATAACAACTCAAGTTATGCAAGCTAGTTCACCCCCAAACTGTAATCTGCTCGTGTGTGTACTTTCTGTGTAAGGAATATTGTGCACATATCTATCTATTCCACAAACCTACATGAACATTCAATGCAAATGTGATAAACAATAATAAAAAATCTATGCACCAAGACAAAACACAAAACAAAAATTTATTTAAAAAAACATCCCTCTGTATTACGATCTGTTTGACTGGGCATTTTCAACGCCATTACTTTTTGTGTAAAGTGTAAAGATAGGATTTTCACCGTATAAGGAGCAGCGTAGTGTAACCGTGTGAATTATCCTTCAAAGTAATATTTTCATTTTTTTCTTATCTATTCTGTATAGCAGCTGACAAAAAACAATGTTTCGATGTACTACAAAAGACAACATATTATTATTTAAGTAAGTAACGTAGCTTATTTTACATTTTATCAAATTTTCTTAAATATAATCTCTCTTTAATATTCAGTCAGTCAAGTTTCCATAGGACACGTTGGTTGTCGGTTGGTTGGCTCATGAGAAAGACACCGTTTGTTCTTTGTCAAAATCAGATAAAATCATAGAAAAAAATGGTTTGCTGTACCGTTTTGACTTCTTTAGGATGGTTGTTGTGCTTATGGCTTATGGTGAGCGAGTATTCTTTTCGTTCAGTTTACAGCTGCGATTTTATGTTGTATTTTTTCACTGGGTAACCAAGTCAATAGAGTAAGCCAAGATAATCTGTGGCATCATCATCGTAGTGCAGCGGTGAAGAAGATGGTGATGATGATCATCATCATTATCAAGTTCGTCCCATTACATTTCATCGGTTATCTTTAGCTTTTCAAAAACGAACACCAACTGAGATGTACCTCGGCAAAAAAAAGTTTTTATCTCTTTGTAGTTCCACGTACTTGATTTTATTTTGCATTATGAGAGCTGGAGCGTGACTACTATCGCATTTAAAAACGCCCGGCAACCACATAAAAATTTCATAATATATATTTTTCTGCTGGGAGGCCCATTCCGGGCTTTCACATCGCGGCAGAAAGGACATAATCACATTTTAATTCAACAGAATAGGTTGTAAAAGAATAAATGAAAGTAATTATAGGGGGAGTATAAATAATTATTTCAAGATCAGCCATAAATTTTTAAATAAATGACTTCCTCATTCATCAACTTCTTTTTAAGCTGAGCGACCACCACCAACCATGAAAATAAGGACATGAAAAATCTAATTTTGAAAAGAACGGGGCATCAAAAAATGCGAGCTTAGCAGCAGCGCCTTTGTTTAACAAATTAGATTAATGATTATGGCTTCAAGTTTTCACTGCTGTTGTATGCCTAATTACTATTACATACCTACACAAGTAAATACCAACGTTTGTCTGTGGATTTTAAAGGACGAGGAATTTTTCACAAATATGAAATAATACATAGGTACTTACAACAACCCAAGCAGGAATGACTTTGACCATAGCACACTTATAAGTAAGTAGAAAAAAGCACTGGTTGGATTGAAACGGTACTCATTTTTTATTGCCATACGTACAAGTCTTCTTCCTGTGGCAGATTAAAAACAACGAACGATTCCGTTTCACGATCTCGACCAAAACATGATAGGTCACATCAAAGTTTGTGCTATGGTTTGAGAGAAAAACTTTAATCACGTCATACTATGTTTATGATTAAATAGTCAACAGTAGTTGACTTGTTCTCGTATGTTACGTTATCACAGTTATCCTCATACGATTAGTAGATTTGTACTTGCTTTGGGTGGTGACTTAACAACAACTAGTAATTGTATGATGGGGAACTTCATACAATTACAAATACGATGGGAGAAGAATTGTTGTCACCTTTGGCATAAGACACAGGCAAAAGGTGAAACCCGCGAGTCATTATACAAGTGAAATGATAACTAACCTTTTTGTGAGCGAACGCTTCATAGTAACACTATATGGTACACGTGCACGTAATCATGTTGAATTTTTTATTTTTCGTACTTTTAGGTTACAGTTGGTTTGTACTGTCAAATTTTTCCATTTCCAGAATATTTTTTAGAACTGTGAAACAATCATAAAATACCACTAACATAGATGTCATAGATGGATGTAGGAAAGGTACAATAAAGATCCTTATACATATTTGTAGATTGAATACAGCAGTATAGTCTAACAGAACGTGAGCCCGGTTCTGACAACTTGAGGTGTGCTGTTTGGACAGAGGCAATTTTATATTGCAAAACTGCAATGCAATCGATGATAACTACAGTCAACATCAAACCCTATATTAAATAATCATCTTTTTTAAACTTAAGGCCTCACTCAACCATTAATGCAAACCTGTCATGTAACAAACAACGTAATAATACATGACACGTATTAACGCGACAAATTAAACGAAACAGCAATGAGCACGTGCTGTACGACTAATGCACATGTTATCCTTGACAAGTATATGTGTTATTAAACAGCAGTTTGATAACAGTCGTAAATGTTTGAATTGTTAGTTACGAGTTTTGAGCACACGGCCCAATTTATTTTATACTATAGCCATTTTCGATTACTCTACCAGGCTATCAGGATTATTATTGCAAAATTCTGACATTACTATCGACGATTCCACTTTTAATCGGAATTGCCTTGTACGCGCGACCTGGTAGTTTTAATAAAGAAATGCTGGGAACAAGTATTTTTCTTTTATATTCATACAGGTGGGCAATTTCAGTGAACATAGTTAAATTAAAATATCAATATTTCCCTCCGCGTTTCATGAGCTGTAAAAGCGTGTGCCCTATCTAATAAATGCATCGTATTTACCTATCAGGAATAATTAAAAATTCAGCAGCCGATCACATTAACCATGAAAGAAAACAACTCGAATGGAATGTCAGTTTGCAACTTCTCAAGGTACCTATTTAATTTAATTCAATTATTCGTTCACATTTTTATATCGTTCATCAAAAAACGATAGAATAATACATACAAGTGCTATGTACAGTCTAGACAACAATTCAACACTCAACTCAGCACTTGCTCGTAACCGAACACACATATTTTTATATGATCCCAAACATCAAAAAACGATAGAATAATACATACAAGTGCTATGTACAGTCTAGACAACAATTCAATACTCAACTCAGCACTTGCTCGTAACCGAACACACATATTTTTATATGATCCCAAATGAACATATTTTTCTCAAGGGACGTACGTGCATCACTGAAACGATTGAGAAATATCAAGCAATAATATATTATATTTGTACTTTGTATACAGCTCGTTGAATCCCCGTTATCAAGTGAAGATGCTTCATTCAACAAGTAATTGGTGGTGCTCGCAAAATATAATTATAATGGCAGCACAGGCGCTAACTATACTACGCTACTACTTGGTTATTATCACAATCACTACTTTCTCAAGCCCTTCGCTAAATACCTACGCACTGTTTGATAAACTATCAGCAAATTATATCTGCATCCACATTGGAATAATTCAATTTTTTACATCTAGATTTGCACTGTGATGATGATGAACGTTGATGTTGGGATAAATAGAAATTTGCTACTGATGATCAAACTTGACGGCTTGAGTAAAGGTGTGAAATAATTTAAACTTGTCATATATGCTATCAACAATCGGCATAAATAGGGAAAACAATAAATCATATTATATTGAAGAAGAGTGCAAGTTGCCTCGGTAGCTAAGTTTTTTCCAACTTTGCCGTCCAAAAATGACCATTACATGAATTCAGTCATTTTGTTCTCTCTGTATATACAGGAATCTTCAATTGTGAATGTTTTCAAGGAGTACCTTTTCACCTTCTCAAGTGTTTGCTGTACAAAAGTGGCAGTAACATGACTTGATTACCGGTGGCAGTGCAACGTTCGGCATGACATGCTTCTTTCACTCACCGCAGGAATTGCTTTGCATGTTTCAAAGTCATAAGTGTATGAGCGAGCATAGCGATTTCTGTGTCAAATCAGTAATGCAAATGAGGTGCAATAATGGTAATAAAAGTCAGCAAATTTTTACGCAGTCGTAAGTAAAGATCACGCAAGATTTCTAACGACACGACAAGGCAACTATTATAATTTTCTTGTCAACGGATACCTAGTTATAATAACGGAGTTAGACACAATATAGGTAGAACCATCATCATGACACAGTCGGACGTATCCATTGATCCTTCAAACGCTTGTACAACGGTTGCTTGATGAATGAAAATAAACCACCACCGGACATTTAATTTTCGAGTATGTTTGCGTGACGATGAGAGGGAAATGATTATATATACCTACAAAAGGTATTTCGCTATACTAATAGGTATGTACCCGAAAAGAAATGGCGACGGTGGAGGCAACGCACTTTTACAATATAGTTAATGAAAGCGAAAGGGTGCATGAAAATGAGATATATGGCGGTTAGTCAGGCAAAGAATACCAAGAAACGAGCGTAAGCACACGCGACCGTTACCATAATATGCCTTTTCATTTTTATTAATGATCGTGATTCTGCTGCTGGTGTCGTCCTCGTATTTACGTTTTTTCTCTCTTCCTTCCGGTAGCAGCAGATATGAGTATAGTTTTTTTTAAATAGATAGATTGACGGTGACGTTATCCACATATGCAAGCTTCGAGATATATTGCAACAAAGTATGACGTCGACAGGTATTACGTACAAACGTTTACACACATGTACACCGTATTCACTTGAGTGACTCACAAGTAGTTGATGAAAGTAAACGCTCCGCTCCTTTTGAAATTTACGGCCGCGTACAAGTGAACACACGTAACATTTTGAATTCCTTCTGTTTTACTAACAATATCGCTCGTATTTGACCAACATTTGATATTTCTGTCAACAGACCAATGCACCACTACTAACTTAGTGTTGTACACACGAAAATGATATGATGAGGATGAATATAGTCAGTCTGAGAAAGTTGGATAAATTTATCCATAAGGGATAAATTTATCCAGGATATATTTATCCCTCCTGGATAAATTTATCCACTGTGGATATATTTATCCCTTTTAAATAGTATGTAATAATAAATATTCATGTGTATTTTCTTTTTCGTACGTGGTGCTTACTCATTCATAGAGAATGGTTGTGATGTTAGTTGCTGTGTGTAGTGCCGACCAACAGGGATTCCTGTTTGAATACAAACAAAAGTACCGTTTTTCTTCAAAAGCGTACTCTCATTTTCCCTCGCCAAAAATTCCAATGAGTAAAGAGGAGATCCGGTTACACACCTTTACTTTCATTTAACTATATTTTTAATCAATAACTTCATCAGTCGTCCGTTTTGCATCAACTTCCAGTAACATATAAAGCTTGTAGACAAATAAGCAGTATTTTATATTATATTGACAAGTAAATAACAACCAGGTGTTAAACAGTTGGATAAATATTGCCCAAACTTTCCAGATTTACATTTGAAGAAGGTAAAAAAATTACATCATGCATGATGTCTTTTGGATAAAGAAAGATACAATCATTCAAATTATGTAGCTACGTATTTACGCAAGAAGTAGTAAATTTCCTCAATACGGAAATACCTGCAAACTAGTCAACCAATCTGAGTACCTACACATGATTCACGAAAAATTGTCAAGAACCACCTGTTACGCATCATTATTACAAAGAGCTGCAAGATTTCAAATGAGGGAAAAGTATTTTAAATTTCGGACTACACGAACTACGTTGTTGTGTCATGGTACAAAAATGTCACTGCTGTTAAATGCGAACACACTTTATTTACTCAGAATATTAGCATTAAATCGCCTTGACGGAAGAGGAAAGGAAGTTACAAAGAGAGTACTCAATTTAGGTAAGTAAACTTCACTACTACTTTGAGCGTCACACGCTCGTGAGCTCATCATATCATTAGAGAGGGGAAACTTTATTGGCGATTTTGAAAATGTTTACATGCGAATTGCGAACTGATATCTAGAGAGATTGAGCTTGAATTGTTGTGGAATCCAATTCCCTGGCCTTTATCCAACTACCACCACCACCGCACTCACAATCTTATTAGGGTGCTACTATACGCTTTTACAACTTATGTACAACCTAACTGCTCAAGTACAATACCTACAAAATGGAATTATTTTCGTCGTTTAACTCAAACAAACGACGTTATAATAATATATGGTCGCGTAATTTGGTTATGAATAGCATTCTGAAATAGGTAGTTGGAAATAATGATGATAGTAATAATAATCATTTACGTGACAATGATGCATAAATATTTTCGCGTGCAAAAAAGCTCGGTGGTGGTATTCAAAGTGACATATTGTCAGCGGTAATGATGGGTAGATAGACAGTTCATCTTACACAAAGTATACAACGGCATCATGTGACAGAAGTTACGATTACGATGTCCCGACAGCGTGTTCTGTTCTGTATGAATGAATCCAATAATAATTTACTCTTATTTTTCGACCAGTAGTCCTTCCGTGCAACACAACTGGCAAAATACATGTCAGTATGTATTTCTATTCTGTATGAATGATCATGTGAAATGCGAATAGAGATTTCATTGTTGCGCCTCAGTTATGGGCATTGTCGCGTTTTCTTTTTCAATTACTCGACGTAACAAGAAGTCAAACAATGAATGCACACAAACAAAGTCGTCATAAAGTGTTTTTTTTAAACTAAGAACTGAATAGCTGACAAGGGATTAGAGACAAGTAGTAAGAGTATTTTTGAACATGCACAAAATGTTAACGTGTCGTATGGTAATGGTACAAGCTGCAGTCAATATGACAAGTGCAAACTATTGAGTTACGTTACAAGTACTTCGCCATTTCTCCTTATAATCCCTGTGATTAAAATGTACTTAAGTAGGGTACAACACAATGGCATGATAAAAAAGCGCGGCAAAATAGGGAAGCACACTGTAAAAGTTAGTGCGGTAGCCAGCTAAAGTAAACTGACACTTCACAACAAGGTCTTCTTTGTTCCCAACAATGGAATTAAAGAATTGCAAACGTGAACATCAGTGAAAACAAAGGCTTGGTGGTACACGTTTATAGCTAACCGGTCACATATATGGAAGCTAATTTGGACATGATTCATCATCATCACAAAAAACTAAAACAAGAAAGTCGATAATACAAAGACATATATGCACTATATTGAACGAGTCGGTTGGTATTCATCAAAACCAATCGGTCACTGGGAATAAAACAGGGAAACGTAATTACGTGTGTGAATGATTAGTGTATACGCATTGATAGCAAGTATTTCATTGTACGCCACACTCCCTTTAAATACGCATTTGACCAATGCACTAAAATTCAACCAGTGTCGGAACCACGACGATACAACCACCGCCACTTGTTATGTGCGACATAATATTCGCTCCATAAAGTCGTTTGCTTTGTTTGTATGCACCGCACGAAATTGAAAGTGCAGACATTTTTACAAATGTAATCTGTATAACAGACAGATTTGCATATTGCATGTGTGTGCAACAATTCAACAATTTATAAGTAACTTTATATTTTGTTTTATTGTAAGTGCGGCAATAATGCTCCTACCACTACTGCTTTCTAAATGTTTCTCGTCCGTCACGCTGATAGTATTTAAAGGCATAATATACTAAAGTTTATACTTGGAGACACGACCACGATCCCACTACCGCGCTGTAGTAAAAATGAACTACACTTCTTCGGTTACTATTGGCATAGAAAACTCTATAATTGTGATGAATATTGTGTCTATCACTGCACGAACGTAACTAGAAGCAGGTACAACAATTTAAAGTCAAGTTGTCTTATTACTACTAAGCTGACTTTCCATTTCATCCTTTTTGTCTTTGATAATGATAAAAAAGAATTTGCTTTTATTACCGAACAGCTTAAATCATTCTTTTAAAGTCTAAAAAAGCAATGACTTGATTAATTACATGTTGATAAAGTCAGTAGCCGTGATTGACAATAATGTAGGTAGGTTAGTGGATTTGTGCAAATAAGAAAATCTCAATTTTTTTCGAAATCCACACCCAGCCAACAGAAACTACGTTATATGTGATTCATTATCAGATTACCGGATGTGCTAATTCTTGTAGCGTTACTACTATTTTCTTGGTAATGGAAAATCCTTTCCTTTCGAACCTGCAAATCCTGCAATGCAACTGCAGGTTACGCTAAACAAGACATTTTACGAAATTGACATGATTCACCAGTCCCTAATAATCTGTTTGTTTACTAGTTGGCAGTTTATTTATAGTTCTCATCTAACGAGCGAAAAAAATGAGCGGCTCATTTTAAAGTCGTCATTCAAATGTTAGAGCTGGAAATG
>JAHZNB010006068.1:0-17503 GCA_027744295.1 Callyntrura guangdongensis
TTATAATCAAATTTGTACTTCCTGTTTTCAATTTGTTCATTTACATCTCCAATAATATCCCATTTTTGATTCAAAATGATTCGTCCTGGATCCGAAGCTCTATTTGGTGAAATAGAGTGTCAGTCAGTAAATGTATGCGAATCTGTTGCAAGTTCCAGATAAAATTCTAAAATATATGCGTACAAGTAAATACCAGATCTGTCCCGAAATCATAAAACATCTCTTAAATTTCCGATAACAAATTGTTCACAACTTTGCAATGAATTTAATTACATGATATACTTTTCTTTACTATTTACATCCTTTCTTAGAATCAAACACATTATCAAGAAATGGTAAATGCGTACAAGCATACGTTTCACCATACTACTGATGTTTCTGATGCAACAAGGACTATTTGTATTTAGTTGCTGTTGTAAAAGTTAACAGAGTCGGTAGTCGGTGCACAAGTACTATTTATTATCATTTATCACGATGCTTCTATTATCACGGTAAAGATAGTGCGAGAAACAATGTTTTCGTCTAACACTTAGATTTGGATCGCTTTTTAGCTTTGTTCTCATTGATGAACACTGAAGCATGAGAAAAGGAGTTATTTGCACGGCAGGAACTTTCAAGGATTTCTTTTGTTGCCGGAAATGTAACGGTATTTATATTTTTAAGCACAGCTGCTACGACTGTCATTCATCTCTTCTAAAGTGTCTAGTATGACTTACTTTGACCAAATCTAATTGAGTAACATATTATATGATCCTACTAAATACAAGGGTATATAATGATGGATGATGAATTTAAACAAAACACTAACAGCAGTACAGACGTTTAAAAGAAGTCCTGTTCCTGTATAACACAAAATGAACAGCCTCTGCTAGTTGTAAACTTGTGCAAAGTAGAAGTATTAATTGGCAACCCTTCTGTTTGTTGCAAATTGAGCTTAATATAATAATATAATTTTAGACACCACGGCGCGTCCCGTCGAACTTCAATGTCATTATGAAAGTTTCCTCTTTTTTGGTACAATTTTAAATGAGTACGCATGCTATCACCCAGCCTAATTTACGATAGGGAAGGAAATAAACCTGAAAATGTACTTCGATTACGGACCAGTCGTTATTCTGTTTTCGTGTTTACAACATGTTTTTGAAAGAGTCTTAAAAATTTTATTGCTGTTAATCGCACATTTTGTGTTTGCAATTTAAAACGAAAGAAAAATGTTGCAAAACACAGGGAAATTCATTTTATTAGTTTGCATATCATTTGTTACTAGCAGTGAAACTAGTTTAACATGGAGCCTTTTCAGGCCCTCGTTGCTGTTATCAAATTCATCATCATCTCATCTACAAGAATTTGCTCGTCAAAAGCTGTCCACATTGAGGCACTTGCGGAACAAATTGAACGATAACGACAAGGTTCAGTTCGTTCAACGTCCTGTCGGAGAACAAGGGATTTTGAATGCAACTGCAACAACGACAGCAAACGTAAACATTCAACCGACGATGTCCTACATCAATCCGGTATCAAGTGCAGTGGCGAAACGAGAAGAAGCAATTGGGGGCATTTTAAAAAATGTAGACAGTATACTGTCTTTTACGACCGGACCCCTGCGAAAGATGATCACATCAAAACAAGGTATTGAATCCTTGGCCTCAATGGTAATGCCCAAACGGGATGTTCTCCGAAAACTGTTAGAAATTAAAGGACACCTGGAGCCCTCATTTAAACGCTATCTCACGGATAAGTACAACGGTTTTTTGTCCAGTTTAGTTCCATATAGCGAAAATATCGGCGTACCCCCATTTGTCTTAAATTCCATGAAAATACCTCAAGATTTTGATCCCCGCTGGCAACTCATCAAATCCATACTAGAGTCACAAGGTGGGGTTGAAAGTTTTTTGCATACGATAATTAATAGGGACTTTAGTTTTGGGAATACACCGGAAGTAGTTCAATCTAGAACAACGGGAGATGAAACAGAACTCATAAGTGATCAAGAACCAGACGCTAGTGGACAAGGATATAGAAAGCCTCCTCAGCTATATCTGTCGTCGTTCAAGAAGCGTGTGATGAAACCAGGAGGGGGCAAAGTGAGATTGATGCAACAAACTGCCATTAGGACGCCGTCGTCATTGGACTATGATAGCTTATTGGATCAAGCTGGGTATGAAACTATGTTTTAAGTTGAGCTTTCTCGGTTTTATATAACCGTGCACGAATATTACATTTGTGAAATAGTATAACATAATTATGATTAGTTATAATTACTATGCGAAAATCTCATTACAGCCAATTCGGCCATGTTTCATATGACATGAGGATCCCAGATGAAATAATGAGTGAATCTTATTATCCCGGTGATGGGGGTGCAGCCGACATAGACATGTCACCGGCGGCCTCAGGTCATGGCGGCGGCAGAGGACATGGATACGGTCATGGTGGCGGCAGTGGCAATGGCCATGCTTGTAATAAATATTAAAAACCTTTTTACGAATTCAAAAGCATGTAACAGGCAAGAATCTAGTTGTTTAACGAAAATAAATTAAATTTTATGCATTCTTTGCAAACAATTTTCAGCTTACGGAGGATTCTTAGATCCTTTTACTATTCTTGGTGGTCTCGCGTTTTTAACGTAACTAAAATGACATTTCAAAACTTTGTCAGTGATGTTTAATGCTGCCAAATTTTTAAGTGTGTTTAATTACATTTATCTAAAGCTATCTTGGACTAATGCTGCAAAATTCGCTGAATCGAGGTGGTAACGGTACAGCAATGGGCGGACGATCATATAGCGAAATGGAAAATATACTTCCAATTGTGCCAGTCAATTTAACATCGTCATTATTAAACCTTCGGCGCACCCAAATGATAGAACGGCATAATCGACATGGTAGATCGGTAACATATCAGAATGACAAACCGCCCAAGCCAGTATCTGTGACGGTTGATAAGGTACTCAACGATATCACTGGGTTGTGGAAGGAAATGCGAAAATTCGATGATGAAACTTCCAGCTTTGGAGTGGATTGGAACTGTGTAAGGTTGAGAAAGTGCATGCTGGCCTGGAAAATGAGAGTCATGAACCTGGAGTACGTGAACATCACATGTCTTGTTTATCTTTTCCTCCAAATACTCATGTTATATGTTCAAAATTTAAATGCTTTATTTATTTTCTAATTTGACAACTATACAGACCTGTTTTCGCTAGCAGATTGATTTCAACTACAGTTGACATGCCGTTTCTAAATTACGTGTTGCGAGGCCGACTTCAAAACTTATGTGATCCTTACCAGTCCGAAAATTGCAAACTATAACATCATCGAGAAGCAAACCTTTCGTTTTTGGCAGCGCATTTTTACTTTGTAGGCAGGATTCGGTATTTATGTATTATTATTATTATTCATAATTTATTTCGATAACTTTTACAAGCACACGAGTTTTGGTTTTCGTTTAACTCATTAGCAAAAGTTTATTGTTTATTGCAATTAAGTTTCTATTTATATGGTTTTAAAATAATGTTAATGGACTGAACTAGTTGTGGTTGAAAGTTTAAGTCGATACTTTTTAACTATATGTATATGTATAAATAGTAAGATGAACTATTCATTGTAACTTTAAAAGAAAGTTTTCTGCCATGCCATGTACAAACGAAAATAAACATGCATAAATATTATCATCATCACCAACATCAACATCACAGTATATAAATAAATAATGCATAGATATGTATAACGCATAATGAAGTAGTTAACTGTGCATGCACACATACATATAGCATCCGGGTTTTATTTTATGCTCATGACATTGACAGTTGTCATCCCCCTGACATATTTCTGAAACTATGCAACATTGAATGCAACGTGTAATACATAGACCACACGTGTTGGTTAATTTGTTTCCGGTTCACAGCGCACGGCGATGTGATAGCATGAACATTTTTCTTGCAAATGGAATAAATAATATCAACTACGAATGCTACAAATGCCATGCCATGATGCAGTGGCAGATAATACAAAATATGCCGTTATTACATGGATCCGTACATAAAACAACAAAGGGTAAATATAAATGTCGCACACTTGATCTCATGGTTTGTGAGCTACATCTAGTTTTAGTTCTACCTGTTACAGTATTTAGAATTATGCATGTCTGTGTCTGGTTCCATTCAAGGGAAATGTAGTAAAAACACTTTTTCAGTTTTCCACCAACCACAACATGTTCTTCAATCAATTTTTTTTGTCGAATTTGTACTTTTGATATTATCAATAATTCTATTGCAAACAATGTTTGACAAGTAATTACAATGCATGCATCAGTAAAATCTGAACACATTTTTGCGCTTTTTCATGTTCATATCGAATCCCATAAAATGCAACCACTTTGTACGTCCGTTGTATGAACACGTTTCATTTTTAGTAAAGCAAAAGTTATAATTTTAAATTGACTTTTTAAATTTTTTATTCAATATTTTCGGAAAGATAACTCTAGTTTGTTTTACTAGCTTTGTTGTGCTTGTCTGTGTGTCCGTTTCTTTTTGTTGCTATAAAATATGTGGGTGCCTTTTGGGGCTAACTATTGTAAACTAAATTTTGACAGGAATACGCGTACCATTATCAGCGTAAATTTTTCAGAGATTAAATGCAAATACAAACATATATTTTGCAATCCAGTGTTTATTATTATTACAGTTTTACCGTACGTCAGAAACTGAAACTGGAGGTTAATTGAAGCATTCGTGCTTCGTATTGTTATTTTTGCCTTTTCAATTGTTTTGGACATATGTATTGATTCGTGTTACGCTCTAGATGAGTGTACACTGCGGTTTATTGAATTTTTAACGGGAACATCCGGTCCCCATGACTGCAACCAGATCGGGCGCTGTAACTGTACCTTGCTGCTATCTTTACCGGTTTATCAAATTTTTCTCTACTGCGAGGTGGTCATTAATATGTCTAACCAATATCAAAAAATGAGATGTTTCATAAATGAAAATGGCACATTCATGACTACATTTCGGTTTTTCTTGCTTCTGTCCTAGAAAACTACCCACTTCATACCTCCACACGTCCAGTTAAATTACACAGATAATTACATATTATAGCAGTGCCTAATGGCATGTGACGACATAATAATAATAATGATAACCCATCGTTGAGTATTTTCGTTCAAAAAGTGTATCTGTTATTTTCACCAAGTTCGCCAGTGTACCAGTTATTGTGTTAGAAAAAAGATACAATCATGAATTTAGTGCAGGGATGAAGCTGAAATGATTAGAATTTTATGGGCACAAAAACTATCGCTTTTATTACATTTAGTGGCTATTATCAATTATCTACGACTGACATAAATCTGAATTTTCTCACTTGGTCTACTAGTCTACTACTACTACTTCTACTAGTTTTTTGCAAAAATATCCACACAGTCGATGAGTCTGTTTTACTAATTGGTGAAACCAGTCAGAATTTAGAGCCTTTCTTAATACCACACATGTCGTTTGTCGTTTATGCAAATATGATATAGATATGTCCGAGTAATAAATAGTAGCATTCACAATCATTTATCACAGATTATGCTACACTTTGATGACTTACGGCCTCATGAAAGGGTTTCTGATGAGTCTGTTTTACTAATTGGTGAAACCAGTCAGAATTTAGAGCCTTTCTTAATACCACACATGTCGTTTGTTGTGTATGCAAATATGATATAGATATGTCCGAGTAATAAATAGTAGCATTTAAAATCATTTATCACAGATTATGCTACACTTTGATGACTTACGGCCTCATGAAAGGGTTTCTGAGAATTGATGTTCGTACCCATCTTCCTTGTGACAATACCTTACTGGTTAATTTAACTACTACAAAACACCGACTTTCATCTTTGAGAAAATTTTCTCTAAAAAACTGGTTGTATTGTTCACGAAGTACATTTTAACATGAAATTAGAGCATTCATTATAAAAATATATTTCGGTTTTGCCATAAAATGCAAATGCGGAGTAATGGTCTTATGTTGATTGTACCAAAGTAAAGCGGATCAGAGCATGAAACCGACATACAACATGCATTCCAACATACCTACAAGCATGCATGGTGTCCGTCGTAAGCTGAGAATTGATTACTTATTTGGCCCATGTTTCAAATTTCTAGTATCGTGTAACTATGTTGCTTGTAATAAAAAGTAGAGGTACTAATGGAAAGTCACCATAAATTGCAGGACCAACAAAAAATCACAGTACATGACTGTAGTTCAGGACGATTTTTTTAAAAAAAAGAATCAATTAGTTCTTCATACTGAGGAGGAAAATTGAAAGTTTGAATTTGCTGGCGTGCATGTGTTACTCTTGATCGATTTATTACAACGCTAGTGATTCGCCGTCAATCAACGAGTCGATTTGTTTCCCCAATTGCCCTTTGTCAAGAGACATGACACAGCCACACGTGACAAATTAGCAACAGCGAAATTTCACACGCTCTTAGGACTCCGAACAGTGAATGAAAATGGCAACTAGATAATGATGAGATGACACGTCGATTCTATACACATATTAATACATAGTTTTCCCCTCTTCATTTTCTTCTTAAATGGTCCAATTTCAAGTACAAACATATTTACGCACGCATTTATATCCATTATACTGTTTTTAACAGAATTAGAAAACTGTATCATGACTACGGACTGATTAGGGTAACTAAACAACTTTGATTATTGAACCATACATCCTTCTTGGATCAGACAGCACACAGCTCTAGAGACGGCTCACTTAAGATGAAAAGGACTAATGCTGACTTGTTGTAGATGTGCTGATGAGTAAACGTATTTTTTTCTATTTTTCGGAGTAAAATACAAAGCAGTGTGTGTAGTAGACCCATTGGCTACAAAATTGAGATTTTCAAAACAAGCCAAGCAGGACGAGCATCGGAACTTTGTCTCTTCTTTTTTTAAAGTACGACATGGTTTGATCATCCATTGATCTGAATGATCATAAAATGGTAATCGTGTGTAAAGATGAGGTCATGAAACAACCAGGTCTATTTTTATAGAGTCTCACAAACATGCATGGAAATAAATACCTACATAGTTATAATAAAATGGCAAAATAGGCATAACATGATGCTGCGCACACACACATACACACGTAATTTTTACTGTTGTTGGTTGTGTTGTTTTGTAAGTTGCTCCTCTTTCTGTCTTTCATCCCTCCATACATTCATTGTATTTACTTGGTTGCAGTCTTGCAGTGCACCTACTCGTCGAGTATTAGCAAGAAACTCTTATATCAGCCGTCATTGTCAAACCACCTTTGTCGTACCTAACGAAAATGCAAACATTTTGCAGCGAATAGATTCCTCTACATAATGAGTAATAGATTTAACAGCAGCAACAACTGTCATATGAAGGAATAATCGAAACGGTAACATTTTCCATTTTTCTCCGAAAAGCCAATAGAACATCACCGCCACCACTACTTTTATTACAAACTATTAATGTGTGATTATACATTCTTTCTACATAAGAATTCTTTTGCTTCTTTTTTTTTTACGAAAACTAGGTAAGTAAATTTGTATCACACACAGTATCTACAATTCACGGGGACCATGGGCGGAACAAGTACATAGCATTTTCTGCTTCACGGATTCTATTTTGAACAAATAATATAGCTAAAGAGAAAAACGTACAATATTTTAAAGACATCGTTTATGTTACTGTTTGTTTATATCGTACTCCTATTATTGTTACCAAGCGACCCTTTTCCTCTAATTCTTTGTGACTCAATTCAAGACTCATATGACATTGAAATGGTACATCATCATCATCGTTTGCACTCGAGCAATTTTGCTTCAAACAAAGTGTGTCTTTCGTCAAGAATATATACCTGGGTAGGTATGTGCAAAAGAAAGTTGCACTCGTCGTGTTTCTCGTCGGAGGAACCATGCAGATTATATGTTCTAACAAGCAAGGCCACTTTCAAACAGTTATAAGGACGACAAACATGGAAGATCATCTAAGATAGCGATTAGTGCCAAACAAGCTAATCATTTTAGTTACTTCTCACAGACGGTTGCATTTTATATTTCTAACAGAACGTATTGACAAGTAATGAAAGACAATACACATTTTGCCTTTCGGGTAACAAAAATTGTCATCCACGTCATTCGTTTACTGCTGACGATTATTCAATCATTTATTATTACATGTGTGACCTGTTAACAAAATCGTCTCTATCCACCCTCACATTCACACTTTTGGGACAAAAATAACCGTAACTGATCGGATTATACAAACAGGAGACAATGAAACAAAGTATGAAAAAATGAAGATTTTTCTCTAGGAATTTTGGTATGTACCATACGACAAGAACTCCAAGAAAGCGCAATAAATAATCCTTAAGGTACTCTGTACTCTACTGACTACTGCCACAATTATTCCCAGATATTAAACACTTCGGTGACCAGACCAGCACATAAGAATAGCAAACAGTTACAACAATAAAATGTTACACTTTTATACACGTAAACAATTACTTTAAATGCATTGCATGGAACGACACAGCATCTGAATGTTGCAGACAGGAAATTATTATTTAGAATCATAGACGCATATAGTAATCCAAAGAAGCTTTATTCTTTCTCTGATCTATTCCATTGTTTGCCTAATCTGTGAATCAACACCAAATATAAAATTCGACGCTTTCTTTAAGAACACTTATTACAATTTGTATTCGACTCCGGGAGGAGATTTTTGTACTTAACTTGATGTTATTATAAAATACGTTTTAAAAAAGTCAATACTAAGCTGTTGACTGCTCGATCGACACAGTAATTCTATTTCATTCAAAAATATCATTACCTGAATTGGCAATTGGCTAAACAAGCTACTTATTTTAATCTAAAATCATCGAACAGCATCTTAATCATTCAGTACTGATGTACTGCATTGCATACATTGCGATCGACTATTAGAACACCGTTTTGTCCCTTTAGTCACCATCACCATCAGTAAAAACTAGGTATTCAATTTAAATGTAATTTAATGCGTCAACAGCACAAACTAATTTTTTACGATAACGTATTGAATTTGAAAGAAAACTGAACTTTCTACGTGGGAATGAAATGACATGCAAAATATAGAACATGCTACAAAATGACTGCCAAAAAATCCTTTTCCCGGCATATCCACATTTTTTCCTTGTGAGCGGATGCGAAATGCGAATGCAAGCATTCTTAGGTAACTGCTATGTCTGCAAATATTTTGCGTGTGAGCTACTGGGCTGGTCTTCGCGGTATTGCACAGAAACGTTGATAATTCAGATTCAGACACTACTACAAACCATCAGCTATTTACCACCCGTGTACTTGCTTATCTTAAGGAGAAGCGTGTATAGTCAGAAACCCGTGCATAACCTAACGTTTAACGTTGCTGTGCGCAAGACCATTATGTTCAGCTCCTCCTGTTTGCATCTGAGCAAAGTGTTATTGGCACATGATAACAAATTATTATTATGCGTCTGGTTTTCTTCTGTTCTATCATGTTCGCTTGTTTTGTCAATGGTGATTATTATCGTTATTATTATGACTATCATCGTCGTTTGTAAAAAACGGTGAGATGATGATCTGTGTATGTAAAAAAGTAAAGCACAGTAGTGCTTTAGGTTATAAAATGTGTGAATAGCGTCAGCTTTTCTCTAAAAGAGGACTTTTGTGAGAGGCCTTCTTCATAGCTGACGAGTATAAGAGTCTCCTCACTTGAGCTCATCTTGCCTAGACTTCATTCGGCAATCAGTTGAGACAGATTTGCACTTCCTTCATACTTACTGTCGTCAATCTCTTTGTTTTGTGGCCTGAAACTAATAATAGCTTGAATGAATTTTCTAGAGTGTTTTGTGAAAAACTGTATGTTGAGGAAGAATAAGAAACGTAACCCCAAAAACCTCAATCTTTGGTGTGCTTCAGTTTCGGAAAAATAGTTTATCTTGATAAATACGGCTAGAGGTACAGGGAGAGAGAAAACGTGTGACTTTTACATCGTTTTTTTTTGTTTTCTAGTAGTGCTACCAGAACAAAATAATATTTTTGTAGTAGTGGGGTAGGTGAGTACTTAAACCGAAAACTGTTCTGAAGAGAAGAAAGAAAAATAAGTTTTGTGGCAACGGTTTCTCACTGAAACATGGGAAAATCGAAATTATCGGTGTTTCCCTTGCAACTGCTGTGGTGCTGTGTGCTGCTCTTGCCTAGTTTTAGTGCTGCCACCCAGTATGACTCGGAAAACATTGGAAAAGCAGCCAAAGGAAGATTGGGAAGCCTGTACCACCTCCGAAATAAGTTAGTTAGATCCCCGTCATTGGGGGCATCATCTGAGAGTAAGAGTATGAAAAGCGAAGCTCAATATTCAGGTCCCGGAAGAAGAATACTGTATACACCTTCCTCGAACCATCTAAAAGAAAGCCGAGGCTACTCGTTTCATCATTCCTCATCTGACATAACCAATCCCATGTATGCTCAGAGCTATAGCACTCGCGATTTTCACAGTCGCATGGGAAAAGTCTCGGACAGCAGTGCGAATTGGAAAAGCCCTGAAAAGTCAATGGACAAGTATATTAAGTACGCGTATAAGGTAGATGGCAGTAACGACAGCTCCTGGAAGGACAACAACAGTGGTGGTGGTGGCCTAAATAGTTTTAACATTCACCAGCTGGACTCGAAAACTAATGTTTCGCACGACTCAAAAGGAAAAGTGAAACAAAGTGGCAGCACAGTAATACAAAGCATCTCTACGACAGGAACCACAACAACAACGACCACGACGAGTACTGTGGTGCCACCCACAAAAAAATCCTCATTCATTGCTGCGGCCAGTGGATTAGACATGAGTCCAATAAAAGCAATTGGGCAGGGTCTCAACTCGGCAATGACAACTGTCTTGACACAGAAGCTGATGGGAATTATTGACCAAGAGGTTCCACAAGGTTTCCTGAATCCATTAAAACACCTTGTGTCTTCTGGCCAGCGCATGGTGGAATTTTGGGACAAGAGAGCCAACGCTCGGGATGGGAAAGCACCCGGTATTGTTGAAATGTTTGGGTATGGCATCGAGCAACTGAAAAAATACCGAGATGGCCAACCAATGCTACCAAACGATCCTATAGCTAATCTCACTTCAGCATCAAAGGCCATGATTCAAGGAATGATGGTTGTCAAGAAACTCACGAATCGTGTCCTTGGCTACGATACGGATGAACAGCAAGCTGTGGTAGAAAGCCGAGGGGGTTACGATCACGGAGGCTGGGGTTGGGGTCATCATATGAGCTATGGGTATGGGTTTTAACATTACATAACTTCACTACATGAATGCGTGTTTCCAGTATTTATTTTTATTTTTCGCACGTACTGTACTTATAATCTTCATCATTATTATCATCATCATACCAAAGTATTTATGATTCTCCATACCGTAACCCAGTTTCATGACGTGGGATTATGCACATACACAAATGAAATGAAAGTTAGCATAATATATTATGGATTTTCATCTCAACGAAACAGGTTTAAATTGCAAATATTACTGATTCATTAAACTAGGCACTATTTGGACCCATATGCCATTCTCGCCACTCTTGGCTTTGGGGTGTTCCTTTTCAATGTTATATTCAATCTATTAAATAATGCCCCTGCTGGGGCTGGGGCCACTGGAAGATCACTAGATGTTGCTAACATAGATATACCTCTAGCCTTGTCCGATATCGTTGTAAATGGTGATCCTCAAGAAGTAAGTGTCCTTTCAAAGCAAACAATGAAACTTGACCTCTTACAACAACGATACGACATTTGGACAACTGAAGAACCGATACTAATGGAGCTTTCTTGTTTAAACAATTTTTACACCTCGCGTCTGACTTAACTTATTAATAGCATTTGCATATTTTCCTTTGACACTTGTTACGCCCAAACGAAATATAATTGTATTGTCTACCGCGAAACCGTTCTGACTGGTGGTGACATGCACAATTTCAGCAGACATTTTTCTCCGTCCTCTACTAATGCTAGACTACACCAGCCTTACAAATAGTAGTATACTCGTTCAACAGAGGTTTCACAGACGACTTCTCGTGCTGAAAAATGACTTTAACTTTGACAGGGGTATTGGCGGACTGGATCCATTTGCATTGCTTGCTGCCTTGGCATTTGGTGCTTTCCTTTTGCAACTTTTACTTACACTTTTGAACACAAGTCAGAGATCTCTTGACGTTGTTGATATTAACGTACCGTTACTGATGTCAGACTATCACGTACCGAATATTATGACAAGAATGGATGTAAGTGACTACAAACTTCATTCATGACATTTTACACAACAAATATTGAACACAATGTTGAAAATTCCAAGTAATTACGATACTTGATGACGGAGCCAGATAACGATTTATTAATAATGGTCGTTTGTACGTAAACTAAAATAGAAAATCTTTGGAACGCCTACTGTCCGCTCACGAAGGTCAGCAGATGAGGATAATCCATTTTTCAACTCCGTGGTAGATCAACTTGAAGGAATATACAAGACATACAAAACGGTAACAGGGAAGCCATCTTGTGCCAAGTTGTACATGTGTCGAGCAGCAATTCAGAATCCGGTCGGGGATGAAAGCAGCTTGTTTTCTCAGGCTTACACGTAAGTTTTTTAGGGGAAGACTAGAGAATTTATTATCAATGAAACAAGAACTACAATGCATGCACAATTAATTGTGATCATTCCAATTAAAACTAAACTTCCCATCTAAACTGAAATTTTTAAACAGTCTTGGGCTGGGACAATTGGCTGGAGACATGTCGTCAATATCATGGATGAAGTCAATAAAACGACGGGTAGGTAATGGGGAGGACGTTGATTGTGAAAGTGAAATAAAAGGATGCGACGAGGAGTAAAATGTCTTTTCAAAACATCGAAAACTTGCACTAATTTATAAATGCATTTTAGTATTAACCACGGGAAAGGGAACACATACATATCTCAAGTAGCCCCATGCTTGGCTACACTTGAGCATACCGTAACAAACAGCAACAAAAGAGGTGATTCAGTTTCTTATTTATTTAAAATCATGAATGTATCATTGTCTCAAAAACTGACGAATTAGTTTTACTTTATCCTTTTTCGTTTACTGACCAGTGATACTGAAAAAAATCGGTTAATCCGTTAATTTATTTGTGAATATTTGAGGGAGTGATTTGACTGATTGTGACTGCATATAAACCAAAACAGGCATGCTTGTATCATATATATTGATGAGAAAAATAAATAGTTTTACCTTTTGTATGAATGCGATTTGTATGTCTATTTGGTTTTCAAAAAAAATGGGGATTGGAAAATCTGTGCACAAGGGCGACTATTCACTGTGAAAACATGCACTGTTTTAGACTCTGAATTTGTCCACACACAGTCAGCACATCAAGGTAAGCATGTTTCACAACGGAGTTACATTTTAATCTCTCCTACCACAAACTATCTTTAAATTTAAATAAAAATTTATTTATGCCTCAATATCAATATTAAATACCTCATTTTGTTTATAATGTTAATTGTAAAATAATTCAATAACTTTTACCTTATATTAGTCAGCAAACAGCCATGAACTTAGAATTATGTTACACGACTCGAATACTATATTAATGATTATTTATTTATTTATTTAACAAACATTTTATTTTCATCTGTTTTCCATTCAACTCCACGTTCGATGTAAACACTGAAATTAATCTACCAGATTATATAATGTACTTTCTGCTTCAGTTATTTGACATTCAATCATTCACTATTATTTTTGTTACTTGTTGTAATATAACAAAATAATGATTTGCAACTGTTACATAAATGTATGGGAAATTTTTAAGAATAAACCACGATATTTTTGCACCACTGACTGGTTTTGTTTTACACGAAAATCATTGCAACATTGTCACATCATCATCTTCCTTTTCTCGACATTCGAAGAAAATATAGTACATCCGCGAATCCCCAGCATTGACTGCACCTAGCTTCTTTCATCAAACGTGACATGTAAAAAATATCTTCGTTCAAAGTTTCATGCCTACGCGTCTCACGCATGTAGTGTACATTATTGTTACAATGAGTGCTATGAGTTTTGACAGACGTGCATGGCAGGGAAAAGGAAGAACTTGTAAACTTTTACAGAGTTAAAGTGGGTTAGTGTACAGTTAGTGTGTCAGTCAGGGATGCCTATTTTGAGAGAGAAAATGATCGTCGCATTAATACACAGTACACAATTGATTCCAGCTGGATGAACTTGATACTAGTATAAGTATAACGACAGAGTAGAGGGGAAGCATTGTGAAGCAGCTGCAGTACGACATTTGCAAAAAAATACATAGATGTGAACATTTTACCACATTATAAAGAAAAAAGCATATAATAGGTAAAATGTAATAGGTAACATAATAACATCGAAATGATTGCTTGTCTCGAATTACGTATTAGAATGTGTGTGGCGTCATTGACAGAACCCCAAAAAATTGGTTATTATAAGAAAGCAGTAGAGGCAAGTAGTAGCTTCTTCTGCAAGTCAAAAACTGCGAATTATTGCGTACGGTTTTATGTACGTTCTCGTATCGACAAAATTCACTGGCGCATCAACCATCAAGAAAAACCGAGTATAGGGAATTTTATTAGAAAACGTAGATCGCCAACCACCACCAGAGAATAAAGGCGTACGCAATGACAGTGACAACTCTTTTCAGAAAATCTAGCCTTATTATTCACGCTGTGTGCAGCAGTGGTTGAGCTAGCCGAAGATGCTAAGTGCGGCACACCAATTTGATGTTTGATGTTAGTTACTTACACACGACATGTAATATGTAATTGTTACGTCAAGCTACAATGTTACTTACATCGAAGAGGTACTTGAAATTAAGAATAATAAAATGAAACGAATATAATTACGTACAACATATGTCTATCCTCTAAAACGACGCTATTTAAAAAAACGTACTATTGCTCGTATTGATACAGATGCATAATAATAAGACGTAAAAGTTTGATGGTTAAACAGGTATCTAGAGAGTAACGGTACCGCACCTGTCGGATCATGACAAAAACCAATTATATGTCATATTTTTAACATTATAATTATGCTTGACTACATGGATAATGATAATGCTACTAATACGAGAAACCAATTGGGGGAATTATGTCGGAAGAAAATAAAATGGCCTTAATGACTGAGACAGGTGTCTAATAATCTGAAATGTATCTGATTTATGATTAGCTGTGATCTGTCTCCATTTAGTGAAAACAAGTCATTTTCTTTGTTCCAGGTGTTGTTAGAGGGAAAACTAAAATGTGTTACGTTGGCTATTTCAAATTTGTCGCTAGCTCAGTTTATTCAACCAATAATTGTTAAATTGTTAGAACAATTTAATCCTCGTTGATGTGACGCTGCACGGTTACAATAACAACTGACTGACAGCATAAATGTGGTAAATTGCCGGATGCTAATTAAAGAACGATTACTAACGATCGAACTAAAGTTATGTGAGCAAGTACTAAAGTAGTTGGATTAAGGTTTACGCTTTGATAAATGTAGAACTGTGAATTTATGAGATTTAATGAAATGAGTCGGCGAGTGATTAAATTACATCTGACGAAAAAAGAAAGAATTTAATTGTTTGTAAATATACCGGAATTTAAGTACACTCTTGGCATTAACACGTTACAATAAATGATATAACTATATGTAGCAACATTTTAAAGATACGTGCACTTACGTAGACGTAGTTATTTTCCGAACGGATATTACTTTTTTGTTTACATTTTTCAGAACGCACTCCACTTTTTGCAATTCTTAATATTCCTAGAATCCGTCTATACTGTAATTGGCAGTTATTGCATAAACGTATGAAGAAAATTTAGTTATAGTTGGTAGTTTAGATTTTGATTAAAAAGTAGACTGTTTCGCAGTTTTGAACCTTGGACTAACTGGCTGGCTCTTTCTATATCTTCATTTTATTGGCACGCCCAGGAAATTACTAGGTCAATGGAATAATGGTCGAAAAGTTATGTATGCCGACCTTGCTTTTCTCGTGTTATTTTCAATAGTAATTTCGTACATTGACCTGTATCATGGAATCATGGATGACATTTCGTTTCTGATGTATGCTAAACTATCGTTAGTTTTTAAAAAATATCTGTGCACGACCATCATACCTTGAATGAGAGTGATGATGCGTGCTAATGTTGTGACATATCGAGAGATTTTTTTTGATGAAGCCTTAACTTATAAATTGCCTGTCTTAACGAAGCCTCATCTTTCTTTTGTCTTGACAATGTCGTCTTTCGTTTTTTTGACTTTTCAAAAAAAATGTCCTAACTCTAATTGGGGCAAAATGNAAAAAAAATGTCCTAACTCTAATTGGGGCAAAATGAAATGTTTTCACCATAATATTCTCCAGTTCATTCTGTACATTTTGATATCAATATCAAACTTGCCTTTGGCGCACAGAATTATTTTTGAAAAGATGTACATGAACTTGATTATTCCACAAATGTCCACATTTTGGCATATTTATATAGTCGTCAGAAATGTCATGCACTTTAGTTCAATTTTTAACGATAAATCCATTGATAGGTCACAACAATATGTGATCTGATACGGGATTTGAATTTTCAATTTTGATCGTATTTTGCATTTTATGGACAATATAAATTTCGTCAGTTAGGGCCTTTTTTAAAAAGTCAAAAAAGTAGTTGCGGCTTTGTTTTGTTTCTTACGACAAAATCGTAAGACGGCTTTCATAAAAAAGACAAAATCGTAAGAGCGATTTTCAAAAGACACGCTTGATATTGCATAATATCACAAGTTGTAAAGTTGCAATCAAAATCAACGAAAAACACAGCTGAAAATCTGGAAGAATTAAAATGACCCCACCCTCACCAAACAGACAATAGTTGGTGATATACATAATACATATAGTAGTTCAATGTTCATTTCGAAAATTTAGGTTGCTTGCAATTTGAAAATTATTCTGTATTTTGATCGCTGCCTGATAACTAAAAGTTGTAATGGTAGAAATGACTAACTAACTTCGATGATTTTTAAACTAATCTTATACATAAATGATGAACATCAACCAAAATATAACCTAGTTGAATCATCAAAATTTTAATAGAACAAAATCTATAAACGTATGTTGTCATGTTTTCATTTGCATAACCAAATCGTTTTGTGCTTAAATTCACTCTTCTGGTCACCTAATGTTACACAGCTGCATTGTCTTTACTAAAATACTTTTCATGCTCAACATAATTAGCTGTTACCGTTGCACCTGTCAGAAAAATGCAATGTTAAGTGCATACTGTCCACGTTTTCAATAATTGTTTTATTTGTCGATGGCAAAAGAACATTTATACCAAGAACATAAGGCACACAGGAACCAATGACCGATATAGAGAAAAAACCGATATGGGTTCCGTTGTTTTTGACGTGAGAATTGTAGCTGCAATTT
>JAHZNB010006069.1:0-11228 GCA_027744295.1 Callyntrura guangdongensis
AGAGAGAGAAGAACGAAAGATAGAGTGAGCAAGGAATGGTCACACACAGCACGTGGCCATTAAAAAATTCCGGACTCGTTCACAACCTTAGAATACAGCTGCCTGTTATCATTACTCCAACCACTACTTTCCCCTGTCTCTAGATGCCTGCCAGAAAGCACACATACAACACATGACAACGAGAGAGGGAACGAGAAAGAGTACCAATGGAATAGTAGAGTTAGTAGCAAAAGTAAGAAAACAGAGTGAGAGAGTGGAATTTTTGTAGTGTGGTAGCTTTACACTTTCATATATGCGAATAAACCGAATAGGGTAAAAGTAACTCTTGTTGGTTTACAAGCTCAAGAGAGATCGTTTATATAGGAGAAGCGGGTTGCTTGCTGCTGAGGTGCAGTGCACACGGCTGCCCGAAGCCCGACACGCGCCACACACATAATGTACATGCATATTACAATATTACACAATGTGTACACGCTCATCTTATCATCATCACATATTGAAGAAAACTATACCGAACCTCCGCAGGAATTGTCCCACACACACCATCTCCCTTTTTAGCCTTGTTTGGAGGAAGAACGAAACAGTGTTTCGAGAGGAGACTGAAATGGAGAAGAGGCCTCCGTAACAAAATAATAATAATAATAATAAAAATAATAGTAATAATAATAAAGTTATACATACATGCAGCAGTACTCAATTGAAGGCAAGGGAAAGGAAAATAGATACTAGTACCATTGGAGCACTGAAGAGTCGGAGAGAGCGTTTTGTTAGAGAGAGAACACGGCTGTGCCACTTGATTCTACTCACTTTTTCCTTCAACAAGGAGAACCAGACAAGCAGCTTTATACCACCATTCTCTTGCCACACACATAGACACACGCTTTCTCACAGAGTGAGCCAGCACAATATTTTTTCCTTTTAGCCAAGACTACTACATACTTCTGTTTGCCACTGCTGCCACTATTATTACTATTTCGGTATTCGGTACAACTTTGTGTGTATGGTTATAAGATTACTACGGGAGTGAATGAATGTCGACGGCAACATATAGATATAAAACTTTATATTTTCAAACAAACGTTACATATAACGTCATCATGCATACATTATGTATTCAGAAAAGATGTATGTATGTACCTACACGAGCAAAATATCACTTTGAATGTTCTTGTTCCAATGTTCCAATAATAATGTAGCATAGATATATATGCTTAGCAGACAAAAGAGTGAAAACACTCACAACTAGTTTGTAGCAAAAAAGAACCCAAGACGAAGAAAAGTGAAGGAAAAAATAAAGCTGCAATGTTATAATACAGTTGTAATGGAAGTAGTAGTCATTTTCAACCAGAGTCAGTGGTTCTCGTCTAGTTTCAAAGTTTTTTTTCCTATTTTTTTTTAAAAAGCGACGCAGGGAGATAGATACTGCCCCAATATTGCATTGCGATAGATACTGTATTTACCATTATAACGCTTTTTGCTGTTGCTCTACCAACATGATTTGCACTTGGTGGTACAACTTTCAAAATTGTTGTAGTAATCGTCGTAGCAGTATATATGCTGCTACAAAAGGAACTAAAGCCGTAGTCGTCATGGTCGTCATAGAGTTATTTCTCGTTCATTATGAAGCCTTCGACTTTGTCTCCCTCTCTTTCCCTTTCCCTTTTCCCGATGTTGTGTATACATTTTTTACAGTTTTGTGTGTGATGTTGTAGTTGTGTGTGTAGTGTGTAGAAAGAGAGAGCGAGTCATATTCTAGTAGTCAGTCAACTTATCTATCCTATGGATTTTTTTTAGCTTGTTCATGTTCCTCCCACGGCCCCTTCATCCGTCCTAAGTATTTACTAAAAGCTTATGAGCACTCACTATCTTCTAATACCACTTTTTCTGTTTCTTTCACTACTGCTACTATTACTACCACTGATGATGATGATATAAGGTTGTATTAGTGCTACACAGAGAGTCTAGTCTTCTTCTTACATTGACTTCTCTCTCCTTCTCTCACGTCTTTTTTATTGTGCTACTTTCCAATGAATTCAGCCAACTTCTATTACTTTACGTGTATGTGGAAACTGCAAACATATTACGTACACATTTTCCTTAGAATTCATATAATATGTGTGGAATATTAGGTACCTAAATATGTACGTAGAATGTACGGTAACCATCAGTACATGCTTTCATACATTTATACATACATATATGCTCAAACATTCAGAATAAATGGAGCACCAAGCCTCATTACGGAACATAACAGTAAAGGGTGGAACTTACAAAACGAAAGCTAAAAAGGGGAATACGAGAAAGAAGGAGAGAGTAAGCAAGAAAAACGACAACGTGAAAGAACCTTTCCCGCACGAAAGAGAGAACCTTTCCCATTACCGTGTATACCCTTGCCATCATAGTCTATTTATCTACAGAAAGACATGTAGGTAGAAATACAACAAAGTCCACCACTACGACCACTGCTCTCATAATAGCCCACACAACGAAGTAAAAATGCCTTTTCCAGGAATCACACACATCGCGTTTGAAAAAGCCTTTTTATCTAGCTGACAAACGTTCGTCTAAACACAGGACTGCTTGCTGTTTCCTTTATATTTTTATCAGCATGAAAAATTAAGGTGAAAAACCAGATAGTATCGGTGAGTTAGCGAGTAATTTTTTGTTAATTTTATTTGACATTCGTAAACAGAAATAGCTCGATTTTATATTAGAATTGCTAGTTCAGCAAGTATCATCCGTACAAAAATGCAATTGATGACTTTTTTGTAATTTAGTTGCTACCTGGAACTAGACGCATTCTGATTAGGTCATACTCATACTAAATGTATGTGGTTTTCGTTGTTAAGCTTGTATTACAATATGAAACTAGAACTTTCAAAACTGAAGTATGAAAAAGTCGCGAAAGTCATTGATCTTAAAAGAATCCAGTTGATGTCATCGTCACGGGATTTCGATTATGATTTTGATTTTGACTGAAAAGTTTGATAATGTATGGTAGACAATTTCAAAATATTTTATGTGCGAATTGGAGCACAGTTGAAAATTGGGAGATTATATTTACGACAAACTAAAATATTAAATAAAAAGTTATCAGACCCTTTCGGAGTTTCCTTCTCCATATCCAAACAACTTAGATCGAGCTGATTAAAGAAGTCAAGGTCTAGCCAGGCTTCACTGGAATCCATTTTAAAAATTGGAAAGAAAAGAGGTAGCTCTCTCTCTCTGTCAAAATATACGTGTGGTGCTTACAGCCAGTCAGAATGCTCGACCAAGTAAACTTGTTCTATGCATGTACATAATATAACGATGACATGACGTTTACCAACTGATCATATCACCTACCATCGTAAAAATTGTATAATGTGCAATTTCGTAGTTAACTACTCGTTTACTATACTGTACAAGGACATGATGTTGACTAAATGAAAGAAAGTTGTTGACACATATCATTACGAAATAAATATTTGACAACGTTGTTCCTGATGAAAGAGCATCACAATGTCATTCACAATTACAAAGATTAAATCTACCTAGCGAGTTCGTTCTGATGAAATGAATCGATTGAGACATGGACAAAGAGTTTTATAACAGAGCCATCCTTGATTTTTGTAATTTGCTGCTTACATAATCATTCTTTCTGTGATCTTCTAATTTGGAAAATAATTATGCTATTGATGTCAGGAAATAGCAACTTTGTAAAGCCTGAACTTCAAAACCGTAAAAACGCATTTGATCTTCATTCTCATCAAATATGTGGATGTTGAGCAAAATGATTTTTTAAAAACTCGACGAGCGTCATCATAACGCGCCTATTCATACATACATTCACATAATTATGCCTACTTATCATTGAAACTGTGAAACTGAAATTGCTTGAATCTGTACATGACTAACGGAGTTTACTATGTTTAGAATGTACATTTTTAGACACCAAGCTAAAAGAAAAAATTCTGAGCATGCTGTCACGCATATATCTCTTATATGTATATATTAGCATATTTGAAAGAAAAACTACGACGGTGCTTCTCTTCTGCATACTTTCCCTGACTTATTTAAATATAAGCTTCATGGCGTCTTCAACAACAGGCTAAGGTCGAAATCATGTCGGTCGATATCTTCCTGTCTCATAGTAGTGTAATGCTTCATTTTCCGTTTTCATACCGTCATCCATCCATCCACAACAACACGTAGTAGCACACACAAGAGATCTTGGTACAACAAACTCGATGGATGGGTTTGTTATGCCAAAAGTTGATTCTATCTACTATAAGGATATTGTGAAATGTGGAAGGAGAAAATGCCAACTTCAAACTTGTGTTGTGTAAGTTAAAACATGCATCGATAAATATATAATATGTGTATTTCTCCTTTTGGTGTGTTCGTATCTACCTAAACATACATTGTAAACATGATTGATTTACATGCCAACGTACGTTAAAATACGTTGATTCGATTGTCGATATTACGAACCGAATATAGCTATAGTTCAGCATCCGTTTCGTGTCATAGTAAAATATCAAGCAAAATACATGTTTTTGTGTTTTTCGGAAAGTTAGGCTTTTGTAGGTTGCTTACAACTTATGCTAGCACTCAAGTAAGAACCCAAAGTGATGACAATTTCCTCTCAACAAATTGTTATCATTCTGACGTCTATGCCACATTTTATTTAATTATCTCTAGAGCAATACAAAAGCGCGTGTTTTATGATTAATATCCGTTTACGCAGGAAGATAGTAATATTGCGTGATGGAAATGAAAGGAAGTGCTGTCGCTGTCCAAGTGGAAATTTTAGCTTAATTTTCCAATCAAACTCAAGTGATGAGAGTTAACAATTTCCTTTGATTTTATGCGGTGCGGAAATAGAATGATGATGACCAAAATACTGGTACAACAGGCAAACGTGAAAGCTTGACCGAAAATAGAAGTTAAGTACACGTGAAACACTAAAAACAAACACAAACGATAGCGATTTGTGTTGTTTCATAATGGTATTTTATGTATGATGTTCAAAACATGAGTTGAGAAGTATTCGTCAAGGACTTGAGATTGATATCGTTTTCTACCATCTATACAATTTGTTTTGTATGCGTAGCAGCTCGCTTAAATACTTTTAACAGCGATGTTTCAAGCTCAACAGCTTTGTATCTGATACCTGTCAGCAACACATTTTACCCAACAAAGCTTAGCCATTTTATTAGCTGTCTTGTTTTGTGGGAGAGACAAAATGTTCTACTAGCAAACATCATGTTTCATCCATGTTTTTGAAAAGTACACAGGTTTTGCACACAGGTTAATCAAGTGGCATAAACTGATTGTTACTGAACAAATTATTGCTATCCAATTACGCTTGTTTTTCCATGTGAATGTAATGCATAGTTATATACCTGAACATATGCTTGAGTATTGTAAATCTAATGGTGCAGTGGATATTTGATACTCATTTATACGACAGAATACGGATACGACTACCATACGACTCAGCAGTATTTTATAACTAGGCAGCAGATTTATTTATGCTAAAAGGTTGTAAATAAACATCCGGAAAAGTCGTTTGTGCTGCTGGCGAGATTCATAACGCAACCTGTTGGCATCCGCCGTTGAGACTTTCTCTAACACGGGAAAGATGTGTGATATGAGTTGAATTTAAAGTTTCCGTTGCAAATAAATATATTATAAATACAATACAAATATGGACATGATAAACACAATTACGTTAAAATTTTGCTGGGAAATGGGGTAAATAATTTTTAACCGCACTTAAACTTGCGCGTTATAAACAGCACCAAAGGTAGTCATATTACATAAATACGTAGGTATACAGTATACTATAAGGACATGTGGAAGTGGAACCAATGTTCCTACTGACTTGCCTCATATATTGTGTTCTTTGTTTTTGTATTTAAGATGTTATTAATTTAGTCAGTACAATTTGCCATGTCACTGAGGATATCTTTTAAACACTTCCTGGCATACGATTTGCAAGCTGTCAATTTTCTACGTTCAACGTTTAGTTAAAAATTACGGATTACGAAATGTATTTGTATTTTAAAAAATAACGAGTATTACTATTTCTACATAGTCTTCAATCTGGTTTGGATACTACAGATAAATTAATATTAATTTATCGTATCTTACTTCCTATAATTGTAATAAAGCTATTTTAGAAAAAAGCTAAGCTACAACGCTTATAAACTGTAAAGTATTGTCAGATGCCACAAGAGTTGCACGGCGTTGTTGCAAAAAACAGCAACCTCACATTCAGCTCACATCACGCATATTTCCCTTGCAAGCATACACGCACATTTATATATGAGCTTCATTAATGTTTTCATATAGTACGTAATAAAAGTAAGTGGAATAAAGGGAATGTGACGGGCGTCATTCATCACTTAATTAGAGATTCAATGTTTCGCATCTCGTATCTTCCACAAGCATAGTGAGAAAAAGATGACTGAAGCCGTAAAATCGTAATAACGACATGCATGACATGACAGCGTTGTAAAGTGAAAGAACTTGGTTCATTCGTGATGCTGCAGAAATAAAACAGTGAGTCTGGTCCGGGATTCTTTAACAAGAAATACCTATGTGTAGACAAACCCTCAACTTGAGTGAGCCAACAACTTTGAGTCACTATACTCAATAATGATCTATTAACAGTGTGTCTGATAGTCTTTCCTAGAAGTAGAAAACAATAAAAATAAGAAAAAAGTAATAATGTAAAAACTTTCTCCGACTATGTCAGTATTGCTGCGCATAATCTTTACGTACATAAATAATAGGACAAAGGATGTCAGCATCCTTAGTCCTTTGTATTTTGACGCTATTATATTGTATATCGTAAATTCGACGGTTAGTTTAAAAAACGGTTAATCGAATTGAGCAATTGTGTCTTTATGCAAGGTCAAAATGTACCTTACCACAGAGCAGAGGGGATGCAGAAATTATTTTATTCCATATTTCCATACATCATATAGCGTCTCATTCGATTTTCCTGTACTTATTGTGTGCGTGTGATAGCTTAATTGAACTAGTTGAGCTAAGTCATTATCCCTCCATGTGCAGAGCAGCTTTACTTTGAAGGTCGTTCACAACTTTCACATTATTACCAATTAGTCCGTTGTGCAATTAAAGTGTTAATGATAAAACCAAACAAAACGGTAATAGCAATCTCTGCCCATACATCCCTATTTCTCGTCGAATTCTTACATCCAATGTCTCCTTTAAAATGGGAAAAATGGCGCGAAGCTGCACAATCGCTCAACCCGATTCATAAGTTTCGGGTAGCCCAATATGGCTTACAAATGAGCTCTATGATAGTTTGTACATCTAAAGCATAAAGTTACAAGTTATGAGTATGTATGAATGAGCCATTCGTTTACTCGCCATAGTAGTGGTAGTAGTAGTGAGTTTATTGTCAAAAAGAAGTCCTTTATACGTTCGTAACAAAATAAATAAATGTAAACCACTTTAGTAATTTGTTACAAATAGGTATTACTTTTGGAATCAGTAAATAAATTTTGAGAAGAGAAGACTCGAGCTATGGAAGGTAAATTTACAAGAGTAAGTTACGTTCGTACTACAAACTATTTGAAGATGATGCTACTAATACGACGAAAAATACCAGGCTACAGTATCAATTCATTATCATTCAAGATCGCTTAATAAGGCAGGTTTGCTTTCCTATGATCATCCAGTTATATTAAAAGTTAGAGATATGATACAACCTTTAGTTGAATATTATAAAGATTTGTAAGTGCATAATATCCGGTTCTTGATTTTCGAGTACACTTGTACTCGAAAGTCAAGAACATTCCAAAATCAAGAAACCAACAAAATCAAAATTCGAAGTACTTGTGATATATAGCATTGCATGGTCTGATTTTTATTGAATAGATGTGGAATGTGTAGTGGGACTGTGACTGACTACACATCCAAAATGTATAAAGTGGTACAGATACATTTTCATCAGAGATGAATTACCAACACAAATTTTCATTAAAATGCTAATCCATCCATCAATTCCGCTCTAGTTTTAACAACAATACACCGCATGCCTAACAAACAAACATACTTTCATGCGTACTTGCAGAAATTTCAAATTATCTTATTGTGTAGATAGTCGTTACAATAAAATGACAATTGTAAGACATGAAAAATTCCGCTGACAACCCTACATTGTGATGGAAACATCATGTCAACAGGCAGCTGCAGCTGTAGAGAAACATGACATTTTATTGGGTCTAGTATTTATTGACTAAATCATGGTAGAGGCGTAATGTTTCGTCTAAAGCCCGATAATTACTACCCTCCAAAGATCCCTCAGAAGTTTCCTCCAGTCTCCTCTCCTCCTTAAGGTCTACAATCCATGTCAGATGCTCACGTATGTATACTTTATGGTTTAATTTAATGGTGAAAAATAAATTTCCAAATAATATGGTATAGGAAATCATTAGAAGCTTTACGGCTGTGAACAGAGGCTAAACCACACTGGCATCAGCTGGCGGAAAACCGCCAGGGCGCCATACCAAGAGGGGCGTCGAGGTCCTAGTTAAGAAAGAAAAAATTAACTATTCCATAGGAAGTGCGTCTAAACGCCAATACAAAACAACCGGAAGAAAATTTTCAAAAGATTCTTACTTTATCCATCTCCGTTTATGCATTGTGAACATTTGTCATATATTACATTTTGGTCTTTACGATTATAAGTCCCAAATTGCACTTACTTACGGTTCTACAATAGTTTACGACTGGTTCCAGGTCTAATAGCAATATGCGGGCTAGAGACTATAGATAGACTGTATTGTAGCCTAAAAACTTTGACCAAATTGCACTTACTTACGGTTCTACAATAGTTTACGACTGGTTCCAGGTCTAATAGCAATATGCGGGCTAGAGACTATAGATAGACTGTATTGCAGCCTAAAAACTTTGGATTCGTATTTGACAACATGTCCATAATGTATCACCATTTTATTTACAGTTATTTCTGGTAGTGACTTCTTTTCTCACTTTAAATTTGTTACTCGCTGCGCTCGCCCACTTACATTTTAACTCTAATTTAACAATATTCGGTCTTGCTTACTAAATCAATCAGTTATCAATTGATTATGGAGCCCACTTCTGACTTAGATTTCCGTCTAAATTGGTTGAACATTACGAAAGCTGGGGCGTAGCGAAGGTGAATCAATGTGACCGCTGACCTCCGCTGGAAATTGAGGGGCAAACAAAATGTTCCAAAAATTTGGAAAGTTGACTACGAATAGGGAAAAATAAATACACTAAAATGTTAAATTAATCAATAAATTTGAAGTATGGAAATATTTTTTGAGTTCGTAAATAAAAAAAGTTTATTTTTTTTTGTTTTCTGATCCCCCCTCCAAAAAAATCCTGGCTAAGCCACTGTACGAAAGTTACTTCTAATTCGTTCTTTACCAAAATATCTGCAATTAGATTTATTTAAAACCAAGCTAGATTAAGTACTACTGGATAACTACACAGAAAATTTGCTGCAGGGGCCGCTTTTTCTGTTGTTGCGCCAGGGTGCCTAAGGAGCACACTTAGCCACTGCGGCTGAATAATAGATCTACTCATTAAAAGAAAATATACGATTGTACTAGACAGTGTCCAATCCAATTATAGCTCAGCACAACACAATGTTTACATGAACAGAAGATGGCCAGTACGAATTATGTGCTCGTAAACTATAGAGATACTAATATATTAGTATCAGCATGTGATCCCATTGAGAAATGGCTTGGTGAATCCCAACGCTATTGATACTTGTGCTCCATCTATGTGTAATTTGTAGCTTCGTCAGAGCCGCAAACCCAACACATCATTTGTGACTCGTGTGTGCATACAGAACAACATACCATTTTGTATAAGTAAGGATCAGAGAAACAAATCAAATGCTTTTATTTACGCTAAAGCGTATATGATTTTCCTCGGTGTGATTCACTCTCACGCGGCGTGGCTCACTTTGCCTACTACTGTTACTACTACTACTTTTACCACTCTGTTTTGCTTCTGCCTGTCCTTGTTGTTGATATGGTTGTTTGGCTTTTTGGTTCTACATGCATACACTATAATGTACAAAAATACTGGTTTCTTAACAACTTCGGTCCCTGAGCTTCGTTTGAAACGGGACTTTTGCCAAACAATCTCAAAAAGCTCGGGCTATAGCATATTGCAAATTGGGGAGTTACAAAAGCGCCATCTGGTGGTAGAAATATCTTTTCTAAATAACTCTGGTCCCTGACCTCTATTTGAGACGGGACTTTTGCACAAACAACTTCTAATGGCTAGGACTAAAGCATATTGCAGCATACTAAAGCTTAAAGTATTGCGCTTTAGCGTACTTTAAATGAAATCCAATTTCCCTCTTTGTGCCTTTTCTTTAAGTCTATTATGCTGGCTTGGGCTTAAAAATATTTGGAACTGGCAAATGAATGTTACCAAACAATCAAATTGGGTTTTTAAGTAACATTTAACAAATTAAAGCATTTTTGTCGTTATTAACAGCGTAAAATGCGTTTTAATGCCTATATAAGACTAAAATGTTTTAAATGCTTTTTGAAAGTTTGGAAGCGATATTTTTGGATTGACTATCCATCTTGGATCAAATAAGCTGGAAACAAGTATAAAGTTTGAGAATAATGCTTTAATTCCTTTAATGCTCTATTTGTTTCTCTGGAAGAATATAAAATCTTCGTTGAAATTAAGTAGTCCACTATAAACGTTATGTTGTTATGGACAAACGATACAAATATTTGCTTTGTACTTTCAAGCATATTAAACACTTTAAAATTTGTAAACAACGAGTGTACAAAATGCAACAACGTTCATATTTGCTTTTTTAAAGTTCAGAACAAGGATGATCGTTAGGGTGAAGAGACCAAAAACATTGTACACGAGAGTTTCTTTTACACGTAAAGAGTAGATATTCTCCTTTTTGCCGTCATAAAGTAACACGTATATACCACATGAAAAAAGATGTAGCCATCCATTGTGAGTCTTATTATTGTAAGTAATTGTGTAAATTGCTCTGCACTGCATTGCTCCAGCTCTTTATACTTAAAAAAATAATAGATAGTTGTAACTTTTAAGGGAATAAATTTTGATATTTAGGTAAATACCTTTAATAATCTGGTAGCGAATTCACAAATTTGGATTTGGATCAGGATTTATAAATCGTAATCTAATCGCGATTAAATCGCGATTAACTT
>JAHZNB010006070.1:0-10766 GCA_027744295.1 Callyntrura guangdongensis
GATTTTTCTGTGATTATCGTAAACTAGACGAAAAAGGAAATGGTGGACGTTGGAATTGCCAATATCAGGTTTTATCCAAAGACAGTTGCGAGTAAGTACATATTATTTTAATTTGTCTTATTAAACCAGATGCCATATATTTGGTTTAACAATAAGAGTAACACAAATACTTGTTGTAATTTTCTCAATATAGTCCAGCAACACAGTTCAAATGTCGATTTGGTGGCTGCATTTCCAGAAGCAGTTTATGCAACTCCCAGGTGAATTGTTGGGGTAATAACTTAATTTAAAACACATTTTTGGACATATGAAAAAGTATATTTGTGACATGAAAACTTGATAATTTGGTCTTACTACAGGAGGAGGAGATGAAGCACTGGATGTCTGTTCAGGGTATGAATTTATCAGGAAAATTTAAGTAATTTAATACCTCCTACTAGGTTGACCTTAGTTCCCTTCATGCAGCTTTATCATATTTTAGGAGAAAGACACCCGTCACATCTAGTATTTTTACGCAACTGCCACCAAAACCGGTACAAATACAACCAAATCCAATAATTTCGACTGTGCAATCACCCACTACAACCCGAAGTGCATTTCCTTCTCAACCTTCCGGTGGTAGTTTAGGAGGAGCATGTGGGCCAATCAGAGATGAATCTTATAGGGGGTTTAAGGTAGTCTGTGAAACGAGTAGACGTTGGATGGTGGATTGTGCTGAAGCTCCGCCAGGATCTTCTGCAATATACACGTATAAAATGAAATCTTCAAGTGAATAAATAGTCGTAAATTTGCTGTTTACTTTATGTACTGTATTTCGTTTGTTTTGTATGCAGGTGCGAAAAATATTTTACGCCGATCTCTTCACTTGTGCAAGAAGCAACACGACGATGTGAAAACGGAAAATGGAGTCCATTAAACTACCGATTTGCATGTGAGGCTGATTGTGGAAACTCCGTTAACGAACTTGGTGCTTTTATTGTGGGTGGATCGACAGCAAAGGCAGGAAAGGTGTGGTAATTTAATTCTTTTTAATTGTTCAGAATATCATAATAAGTTTAATCATACTTATATAGATTTTTATTATTTCATGTATTTTATAAAGTGGCCCTGGATGGTTGCAATTTTTGAATGGAATTCTAGAAGTAATAAAATGGATTTTATTTGCGGTGCTTCTCTTATCTCCTCGCAAGCAGTTATAACTGGTACGTAATGTAATAAGTCATCCAGTCGGAATACAAAATTTACAAGTCCCCTTCCTATCTCCATTTTCACGAATTTTAAATAATTTTGTATTTATAAGTTTTTCATCAATTTGTAAATTTTAGCTGCCCATTGTGTAGTGAGAAGGGACTCTGGGAAAAAAAAGTCGTTTGCCAGCTTGAAATTAGTAATGGGCAAATATTATCGCAGCTTTGATCGAAAGTCTACTGGAGAACAAGAAAGAAATGTGGCAGATATCTTTGTTCCTGTCGAGTACAATCGAGTCACTCTAAATAGTGACATTGCAATAATAAAGCTTGCCGAGGTTCCATATTTATTGATTGAAGCTTTCTAATAAGTGTTTTATTGTAGCTGCCAATCTAAGCTATTGTTCCTTTTCAGGCCGTCCAAATTACAGAAACTGTTAGACCAGTATGCTTGCCACAAAGGGGAGATTATACAGAACCTGAACAACTGGGAACGGTACAGTTAGATACAACCGTATAAATCATGACAGAAATGAGTTAAATTTTCAAGTATTTATGAATATATTATTCCATTATGTAAATTTGAAATTATAATTTTAGTTAGTTGGATGGGGGCGAGGCGATGGAAAAAGCTTTCATGAACAGCTTCAACAAGCACAGTTGCCTGTTATTTTAGGTCAAAAGTGCGTTGATTCGCATCCACAGTTCGCATCTTTGGTCCATGAAGGTAAAATTTGCGTCTTCATGAACACTTTTTTAATAGCAAAATTTAACTAGTGCTATAATTTTTATTGCAGGAACATTTTGTGCGGGTTATCGAAATGGAACAAGCGCGGTAAATATATTTTGTCGATTACAAATTATTTTTTTTGTGATGTTTGTGATTTAAGTTGTGCATATCCGCTTAGGTCTTGTGTATAGCTATTTGTATCTTTTTTTTTAAAGTGTGACGGTGATTCGGGCGGCCCCCTTGTTTTCCGAGACAGGTATAGTCCCAGTAAGTACATTTTACATGGAGTAGTTAGCGCTGGCATCGCCTCCTCGGATGGGCGTTCTGGATGTAACCCAAATTATTACACGGTGTTTACCAATGTTGGACATCACACAATTCGCAGATGGATTAGCAATACAATAGATGCAAATTTTGGATCGAAGCCAAACGAATGACACAAAGTTTCGACTTTTTACACTTTTGATTTTTATCGTTGGTATTGTTAAAGTTTTGCCATTAGCATTTTTATTGTATAGAATAAAATTATTATTACGAGGAATTTCCTAAAGTACACATTGTAGCACAAAAACGGATTTAAATGTAATACACAACTTGGTAGCAAGAATATAATAATACAAGCAACTTTTTAAAAATTAGATAATGGCGGTAACAGCAATGGCAAAAAACTAAACTTTTAACAACGCAAATATTTTCTCTAGCTCCACTACTCTTGTGTTTACGCTTTTGAGAAATGTTTCATTCCACAGGATTGTAACAGTTTCAGACTCAGACTGCATTTTTGACAAATCTCCTACACCGTATAAAATTGAAATAATGTAAATCTTCCCATTATTTGTGTAACGTATGTAAATCTTTAAATTACAAATTCTATGTACCTTCTTCGTTGCAAATCGTGGAAACGGCATACTTGATTTTAATCCCTCCCTTTTTAAAACGCTCAATGATCCTACAATTTTGATTACTCAACTTTAATTTGTAAAATATGTGCGTTTCAAATTGTTTGTAATCATTTTTGACGCATCACGAACCTTGGTAAACACTCAGAAAAATGATTCAGGACAACGGAACGCCAGCTTTGTGGGGGGTTTCGCAGTAATGCAATGGCATAATCCAGTACAGCCAAAGTTACAAACTTGTACAGTTCTTTCGAATCTTCGCACTTGATGCCAACGGTTGTTACTTTATTTTTTTCATGTATTAGCTCCAGAGGTATCCCCAGAAAATCTATGTTACAATGTTTGACGACATGACATGTGAGACATGAAATTTTACTTTCAACTTTTTGTACAAAAACTCCTTTATTGCATTTACCTTTCACTTCCAAAAGCAGGTTCATAATGTACGAAAATGAAAAACTATCCTCGTCTATTCTAGTTGCTGTTGGAAGAAATACCGCTCCAGATTTACAGAAATGGCCAGGAATCAAGGTCACTCCCATTGATCGAAAATTAATGTGAGGCTCAGATTTAGGAAAGCTCTCCATTATAAAAATGTCAAATATAAATATAAAATCTTCAAAGATAGATTCCTCAGGTCCGGTCACAAGAGCAGAAAATACATCCTTGTTATATGTATTTCAAGAATTCATAAAATTAATATTTGGTTGTAGCCGTAACATTAAAAAGGGCGAAAAGATTTACATAATATTAGCAGTAAATGTTCACATTTACCCCACGTTCAAGATAATGTTCTACCCACATTCCACTCGGAAGATTTTTTCCCATTTCAGTGACTTCACGTTCTATTGCTTGCTGAAAATTAATTTCGTGGGTGGGAAGTAAAATTTCTTCGTGCACGAAAATGTTATCAGATGGAACTTTGTTGATACACTCAAAACTTTTTTTAGAAAATGGCACAGACTGATTGAACGACTCCTTTAAGATGGCGTAATTATCTTCGCTATTCTCATTTTCAGTATACCCAGGTGCAACTTGAGTGATGCCAGATGGAGGCAACAAATGGTCATACCTAAAATTCAAACGTACGATGGATAAAATACGTTCCAATTAGTTTATTATCAATAAATACTGAAAACACATTGTGTTTTTTTTAATGTTGTACCAGTGAACCCAGCGATTTTCGTTGGGACACAGTAGGATGTCACACTTGTAATGAGCAATTTCGTGGGGCCAGAATTGTTCTACAATCTCATCTACCATTTTCACACGTGTCTACATTATGAAAAGCATTTGAGGATCAAATTAAAAATCGAAATATGCCGTATGCTGGTTATATAATTTATTTTTGTTTTTCCGCGGTACCTTAAACGTTTTTGGACAAACGCCTAGAACCACTCCAAGTCTTTGATCTTTACCACAACTAACCAGAGGACATTGGTTTGCTTTTGAAATAAATTCTTGATCCACTTTTTCTTCAATATTGCATAAAGCCACAGATGACACGTTGACAATTGGACTTTTATCCCCGTCCAATGGGGCGATCCATTGAATTGATGCACAGTTGTCATCTTCAAAGTCGCAAATCACTCCGTATTTATTTGCGTTTTCAACTTCCATCCTATCTCTGACTACGGAACCTCTGTGAAATCTCACCATATCTGACCATACGCTTCCTACTTGTATAGGAAGCACGTCCCCAGAGTTATAAGTACTTATGTCGCCATTCTGGGGAAATGCGAGAAATAATAACTTAATTGCCAAAGTATACCTGCATTATATAGAAATGATATGATCCATTGCGCTATCCAACTGTGAAACTTACACTCCAAAGAATATCAACAACTGATCGAACGTACATAATCTCCAGAGTTGTGTACTTAATGTCGAAAATATCTGACTGAAAGCCAACATCATTGTTAGTAGAATGATATTCCCAACGATCCCAATCCATTATTTTGCGCCATTTTTGTGCCCATTTGTCTTTAGACAGAGGTAAATTAACACCGGAGCACTTATAGTTCCAGAGACTTTTAGAATGCATTTGATAATGAGTTTCCCCTAAAAGATAATGCACATAACAGAGCTCTTCATACGGGATGTTTTCGTCAGGTGCACTCGGAAGATTATAGCGATTCGGTGGAGCATTTGGGTCAGACACCTTTCCAAGCCAGCACACGGTTAGCTGATCAATCTGTCAGTCATTTGAAATTAGTAATCAATAGAAATAGCTTTGTTTATAGAAAAATTATGAACGCCTGTTTTTTATATGATGTGGAAACACAACCTCAAGGTCAACAATTGTCACAGTTGTGCCGTAACATTTCAAGAAATTAGCAAGCCAGTTACTTCCAACCACCTCTCCTCCCACAAATTCAGCCCCTCGAAGAATCTTGACTCCCAAGTTAATGTCGTCTCCAATATTGAAATGCTGCGACAGATGGCCTGCCCATCAATATATTGAATTGAAGTTTTAAAAAATAAATATATATTTTAAATGATAGTAATCATAGGCAAAATGCAAACACACAAACCTGCGATAGCGATGGAGAAAAACGATGCCTCTTCATTCTTTGACTGCAGATGGAGTCTGGTACGATACCCAGAAGTAATTCCAAGCCAGCCACGAAATAAAATTTTGTTGTCTTTGTACCCACTACCGTGCTGAAATATTAAAAGTGCAAAGGTATAGTAGGTTAGTCCTGTGGCACTACAAACAAAAAGTCGCGCCCTCTAACGTCAAAACGAAGACAACCTAAAACTTTGTAATATCTTGTATTAAAACACGTACAGATTCACGTCGCAGATCATTGGTGTCAATGTCTTCATATATCAGCTCTTGAAATTTAGCATTTGTTGTGTTTGCCGTTGCAAGATACCTTTTTACCAGAACGGTCCCTTGCACCTCTGGGCGTTCGGCAAGACAAACTTTTGAACCGGGAATTATACATTGTCTATCCAGGACAAATATCTGTTTATAATCAAAAAATCACATCCCTTTTAAATACGGTTGTGATCTTGGATTGGCAGCCAATTTGTGTAACAATGCCTGCTCATCATTCTATTTAATTTTTAAATTACTAATAATGTTTTTATACTACATACCCGTTCTCCGTAAGCAATGTCTGTAGACTTTTGTCTCAATTTCTCAATATTTCCATTTTCCCAGCGGACTTGCAATGTCAACTTGGACTCAACACCAGTCTTTAGTAACTACCACATTACCTGTGACATACTTGTAGTTTTTTCTGTGCCAAAAACCAACAATGAAGGAACCCCAACTTCCATCGTTCATACAATTCAGTGAGAAAACCTTGTCCCCCTGTAAAAGACATTGCACCGAACTCTGTTCCACACAATTTTCTACTTCCGCATCAACAAAGCTGTTTCTTGGAGTGTTTTGAGGCGTATTGTTGTTCACGGTGTCATCGGCAAGCAACGTTGGACCTGAACCTATCAATTTTTCGTAGTCCACGTCGCCCACACTCTCCCTACTTTGAAGTTGCTCCATCTTTCCGATAATATAGACAGAATTATTGTTTTATACTAGATTCAAAAAGAGAATACTCACTTTTCAAAATATTATAAATTACTTTCAGAAAGTTTTGATAAATAAGTTTATGAGTTGGAAAAATTATTTGCTCATTTTATTCTACACATTGACTACTATGACTTTTCTGATAGAGGATTCGCAACTATAGCAATGAACCCTTTTGCAATGAATGCTCAATAAGGCTCCCGGTTCTTCCTAGCTTCTAACGTCATTCCACAACCTTGTAGTACGAGCACGTTGCAAATGCAGTGAATAGGTTTTAAAATTGGTTTCTCCGGCTCCAGCTGTACCGTTTTAGTGACAGTAGAAATTAAAGAGCGTATTAGTAACGGGCTTAACATAGTGGTACGATAATAAAGTGACGCCATTCTGTCGCTGACACTACACATTAACTCGTCCTAAAGGTCCCTGTTGATTGAGAGTTGAGAATTAACCCAATCCAATGAAAATACGTAATACCTATTACACTATCGCACATACACCGTACATAGCAATCAAGTATTTAAAAATGTAAATGTAATGCAATTAAACCAACCGTAATAAACTGGTAAACCAGTTTACGCCAACAAAAGATCATCATTCAAATAATTTATACCTTTGTACCAAAACCATATATTGTATAACCAAATAAGCCTGTATGTGATAAAATTTACAATGTGTGGTAAAATTTATTGATTTATATGAATGGGTCATTTTGAGCTGCGTTTGAGTTTGCGCAATAGGTCCTCGGCATGTATGCATTTGGCATTTTGGCACTGTGCTCCATAAACTGTGAATATAACTTAAGTAAGTAGTTAGTTTGTAATACTGATAGGAAGTACTACAAAGCAGTATTAGTTTAGCAATTTGGCATTGAAGGGTAATGAGCATTTCGAAACATTGGATTGTACTTCAAGTATTCCAAGAATCATTTGTAATAAAAGTTTTCGTTCCGAGAACAGAAATCATATAGTGCACAGCTTAAGCCACTTTTTCAACTTTTCCGATAAAAAAAGTTATGACTGAAATCATATAACCATGATTTCATTCCTTCTTCCTTTACTATTTGTAGGACTTTCCCGTAAGTAAATTTATGGAACATTAATTTACTTGTAAAATCCATTGTGGCTAAAAACTATTCATACAGGCAACCTTTTAAAGCGTTACAATACAATATGGAGGAACTTTCTAATTACTATAAAATTACGCAAGGTGTTTTCGGGAGCCCTAATCCCCTAGTTTCCTCCAGTGGAATAATTCATACACAGACGCCCCCTAATGACGAAGATGGCCAAAATTATATAAAAAATGATGTCAAAAGGAATGCTGAAACAAGGGCAGACCAGTTCAGTGAGCCAGACTCTATGATCGGCAAAGACGACTCGGATGAGCTACATTCCGCTGTGCATATTGCTAAAAATTCGGTTCCCGAGGATTTTACTTTTCCCATTTTATCAAAAATATCTCAAAAGAGCGAACCAACTCCGGGAGAAGCTAGCACTGGAGTAGCAACTTTTGATTTAGATGAAAATCCTCTGTTATGGAATCTAACGTCTTTTGCTTCCAAAAAAAGTAGTGTAGAGAAAAAGAAAAAAATTGGCAGAAAGAATAACAATAAACATACAAATGAAGATGATCTTTCAGAAAATGTTGTTTATTCTAAAGCAAAAAAGGCAGTACTGCACCCGTATACCAGCGATGACAGTTCCGTTGTAACAATCCCTACTGAAATTATTACCCCTCCCACAGCCAAGCCCCCTTCTCACTATAAATCTTATGAAACCGTGACCATCCCGCAACAAACTCAGGGACAGGCAGTTATTATTAATCAGAGAGTTCGTGATACCAACACCACATCTGCCATTGACGGCGGCGAAGTCCTAGCCAATAACAGTAATGAGATAGTCGTGAACTCACCAAAACTTGTTTTACTCAATGAGAACACCCAGCTTGAGAACAGCGTATTCGACGATTCCGAAAAATCACTACGAATAGTACGAACAAGCAGTAATGAAACGAATACGAATAACAAGGAAAATAAAACGACGGAGAATGCAGGTCCGAAAACAAGCAAAGCGGAAGAAGAAAGTGAAGACAATGATGAAAAGACAAAGTCATCGACTGGGCCACCCTGGGAAGATGACAGCGTTGTCGGGAAACTTAACGAGGATGCAATGGTGGAACCAACCGAAGTCAGGTATTAAGCCCCTGAATTTCAGGGCCTGAAATTTGAAACGGGTAAAATCACCTTTCAACCATCAACCTTTCTGCTCTGCAAATTACTCGTGTACTTTATTTTCAGTTTCAAAATTGCATCCAAGCTGTGTCAGAAATTAGCGGGACAAAGTTCTTCAACAAGCAATGCTCCTAAACGATATTATCTTTGGGCGCCTATAAATCAATATCTACCCCTTGTACGCAAAGCTTTTCCAATCCGACCTCCCCTTTTTGCACCTGAATGTCTGAAATGGGTTCTACGACAGTGTCGTAAGATATTTTAGACAACATTTAAAACCTAAGAAAGCGTTTAAAAAAGTCTTATGAAACTCACCGTATCATATTTTTATTTTTAGGTGGAACAATTAGACTCCCCTTGCTGAAACCCTGTACTTACTGGTCACCAATGCCTATACGTCGGCCCGAATGTGGTTTTAACCCTACCCTTCAGTTCAAAATGGTAAATTACAGAATTCCAGAATATATTCCAGGAAATTGCCCTTGTGTATGGCCATGCATAACGCGGTTTGACCCCATTCAAAGATGTCGTGTCCCCCTTAACGAAAGCGAACATCAAATGGATGAAATTCATTCGGACGGGGATCCGTCAATGGAAAAGGAAATTTTAATTCAGGAAAATTTAGGGGCACAGTTATGCAGAGGAATGAAACTAGCAATGACAGTTGATAATGTAATTCCTATTGGGTGGATTCCCATCAGGGCTGATGTAGTATTTGATTCTACCGATAATGATAACATTGTGAAACCAAGTGAAGGATCAGGTTCTTTGAGGAGAAAGAGAGAACAGAAAGTCAAACGTGAAAAGATTTTCGTGAAACCCGGTAAAAATTCTTCTGTATCATCAGAGGAAGATGATGACAAAGGTAACGTAAAAAATGACCGATTCACGTTGATGGGAACATACAATTTGGACAGACAAGTTTCCCAAAATGCCAATGGCACATCAAATATGACCACGATCAAGAAATGTAATGTGTGGAAGTATAAAGCTTGTCCTAGAGATAAAACCAGTCAAGAGAGTCAGGGAAGTCAACGGAGAAAACGAAACGTGCCAAGTTACATGTCCAGTTTAACGATAGGATTTACGTCAGATGATGGAATAAATACTTTATTTGAGAACCAACAGCGAGCCGTAAGACAGGCAGAAGTGGATGAAGATGACCTTGATTTTGAAAAAGTGAATGGTATTTTTACGCAAACACAAAATGAAACTGTACTTTTTAGAATGTGGTGAATGGATTCAGACTGAATCGTTTCATTGCATCCCGGAAGAACATATTCAGGTTGGTGTTAAGGTCACTCCAGGATCTTCGTCAGAAGAAGATGATGACAAAGATGACGGAGATAAAAGCAAAATGGATAACAAGAAAAGTGTTATGAAGAATTTGTGCCCGGGGTCGGTAGGAAGATTTCCGTGTTTTCTTCGAAAAAAACGTGACATAGACAGCAAGACGTCAGTGGATCCAGCAACTGGTATCACAGATTTACAAGACTTTGCCTCCCCACAACAGGATAAACTACAAAAGAAACGTGATACAATTAAATCGGACTTGGATCAGGAAGAAACCTTACCCCCGTCATCATCAGTTTATCTCATAAACAAAATACAGATTCGTCCAGATCCTGGCTGCTTATGCGAATGGCCCTGTTTGCCATTTTTTGATCGAGTAAATCAGTGTTACAATTCAAAAGGGGACATTCTTTTGAATAATTTGGGTCGACCCAAGGTCCCTGCGAGAAGTTTCCGGAAATCGCAACGTGATCCTGTAGTTTGTATTAATTTTGTGGAATCTGATGAGATATATTGCAAGGTGAAGGAATGATAACGTTCAATCAGTGATCTTGCCTATTTTATCATTTCACTTTTATTGTAACAATTACTATGCTTTCCTCAAGATAAAAAAATAAGTCAAGCATGACAAATAAGCCATTAATTATTACAGTGTTGTTAGGTCTGAATGATTTTGTCAAAATATCTGCTCATAAACTTATTCATTATCTGCATTAAACTTTAATATTTGATTGAGCCAGTGTTAATACTGTGATTTCAACAAGACTTGGTAGGTTCAGCGGCTGAACTTCAGCCTTACTAGTACAAAATTCCAACCCCAGAATTTTATACATGAAGCGAAAGAAATTGAACATTGCAGTGGAGTGCTTGTTGCACAGTTCGGTCAAAT
>JAHZNB010006071.1:0-15659 GCA_027744295.1 Callyntrura guangdongensis
GGTGCTGGGGTGGTAGTGGTCGTTGTGGTAGATGAGGTAATTTCTGATAATTATATTTTTAAAATTATAAAGTAAATACTGCAAAGGTACAAGCTCGACCTTGAATCTAAAAGATTAATTACCTAATATTTCCTTCTCATCGTCTTCAATTGCTCCTTTGTTTAGTTTACCGATGGACCTGTTGGATCCATCAACAGCAGGACGGTTTTCTCCAAATCTGCTACTTTCACCGGAAGCATCTCGACGATTCCTTTTGACTTTGGATGGTGTCAACTTTTGAGTTGCTGCTGCTGGAAGTTTAAGAGTTTCTAGCCCAGCACCCCCAACACTGGACCTATACAAGGCTGCCCCAGGTCGTCGAAACGGACGCTTTTGCAAATATCCTGGCACTCGCACTGGACCAGGTGGAGTTGATCTGATTACCACTGGCATGGGATCCAGATCCCTTCTTTTAAAATCATTTTTCAAAATTACAATCAAATCGTCGACAACCCTGTTGTAAATTTCCACTACACCATTGGGAGCTTCAATTGGTAACTTTGACGGAAGGCGTTGTGGGTCGTAGCTGGATTCTGGATGGGGTGGAATTGGATCATCACTGTAAGGATTTCCCGCTGGCCCATCTCCTCTTGGAGGATATGGGGGACCTTCAGGCCTTCCAGAAAATCCAGACGGTGGACCTGGTCGACCTGGTGGGGGTTTGCCATACCCATTGGGACCTGGTCCTGGCGGGCGACTTCCTCCACCCCAACTGACTTCAGAGAAAGTATAATTTTAATTGACCTCGAGTTGTAACAACAATATTTATACCAATTGTACTTTCGAACTGTGTATAGGAATTTTTGAATAAAAATATCGCTATTGATATTGATGTTATTATCGTGTAACATTAGCAGACTTTCCCTCAGCATGTAGCCTATCTGTTACTATTACAGTTGTGATATTATTAATAAGAAGATGCTTACAAGGAGGAACTCCAAACTGTCCATGGACAGCCCCGAATCCTAGAAGCAGGGCAATGAAAATTTTCATTTTAGTCACCAGCAACTTCTATGTGAAATTAATTTTTTTACAATATCCTGCAATGGCCAATACTCTGTGTGATTCTGCGTCAAAGGCCAAGCAGAGACTGGCTAGGTCATTCTTGGCGAGTCAATTATCGGGATATGTGTGTATTCTGTAATCAGATTATGACAGTTACTTTGTTTTACAATAAAGACAGCTCCTTCTCAGTACGCACATACGTATACACTACACCAGACAGTAATGGTTGGGGTGATATCATATTCGGATATTTCTTCTGTGCGCATTACCTTGCGAAGGATGTTGATTTTTCCTCCTATTTTATATAACATTAATCCATCTTACATGCACTTAAAAAGAAAAATTGCTGCTGCATATTACGTTATGTGTGTACTCAAAGTTTAGCGTCAGCTTTGTACCTTTTTGTGTTGTGTTTAGCATTTTGTCACTAGTCAACGAGTTCCCGGTTCAACAGCCGACAGTGAAACTGGTTTTCTTTCGTATTTCGTCTTTACCCACAACTACAACGACTGCTAAATAATGTAAGGTAAGCAGCGTCAAAGCACCCGAACAAGATATCTTTCGTGTTTTCATAAAATCCCTATTCACACGGACAGTCGCCGCAGTGAGCAAATAAGCAGAAGGCAGCTTCTTTTGCTAACAGCCAACAACACAACCGAATGCTTGAGTAGCTTGAACAAAGAAACATGAAAACGTTGCTCATCATTACCTGGCGTACAAGGTATTGTTTCGACTATCAACTGCTTGTATCATCATGACCTTATAACTGTTCATCTCATTTTATTCGTCCCGTGGCCCATTTTACCATTTATTTTGCAAATTATAAGCATTTGCTCAGCAATATTTCTAAATAAAGATAAGTTGTTGATTTGATGCGTATTTCAAAACATTCCCAACTATATTGTATTGTACCCATATACCATAATATAAGCTCGCCAACGTAAATACGGTGGAAAATTACCTACCAATCGGCATTGTTCTAAGTAGTGTATTATTTTTATAATTTTCTTCTGACGAACCGAAATGGACGTGACTACATGATGATACATTATACTTGTTCGGTTTTTAAGCTAAAGGAAGTACGCAGGTAGAGTATAAGTACACCTATAACATAATTTTGTTCACCTCAGTTCAGCGTATTTTCCATTTTATTTCTTCCTTTTTTGTTTCTCAGGAAAAGTAAGGCAGTAGTCAATGTTTAAGGTGAGGTAAACTCATTTTGATTGTTTTCTTTGTTGTGAGAGAAGGAATGTAGCTCAGCTCAACAAGAGATACGATTTAGCTGACTGACCTGACTTATTTTGTGTTTATATCAAGTAACGGTTCATGGCGAGAATAATCCATTCATTCAGCAGCAGCCTGGCATACTTGTGTATTTACACAGGACGTTCATTACGCCTCCGTTAGAGTACACACTGTCACTAGGTGCAGTATGCATTTTGTTTAGCGGTGCTCATTTGTTTGTTGTCAGTCAATGTGGTGCGTCGATGAAGTTGAAGTGATCATACCGCTTTATTCACTACCTTTTGCGGACTGGTAAAATTGCCTGAGGATTGATAACGCTACACATCAAAAATGTTTTTTATGAAGCTGATATATGCTCCTTCCTCAGCAAAATGTATACGTGTAAGTTTTCATAATATGTTATTAGGAGGAACAACCCAAAAATGTACGTATGTGTGTGGTACAAGATACATTTTGGTGAAGTCACTCTTGCTGGTTGGATACATTATTTCGATGATCTGATAAAGTATTTTGTTTTATTTAAACAGTATGTTTCAAGGAGGAACAGCCCAAAAATGTACGTATGTGTGTGGTACAAGATACATTTTGGTGAAGTCACTCTTGCTGGTTGGATACATTATTTCGATGATCTGATAAAGTATTTTGTTTTATCTAAACAGTATGTTTCATATTCCAATATTGAAAATGAAATTGTGTGATGTTGATGTTTGTAGGTCATACGAACTTGTTATGTTGATTTGCTGCTGATACGAAATCAAACGATTGTTTTAATTATTCAAATCATAATCGTTGTCTCAAGGGAATTGATTTTGTTGATTACAATTAGCCTAACAATTTTAGTCTATCGATGGTCATTGCTTTGTTTGGTAGAAACTTGTGCTAGCTGCAGCTCGCAAGTCGCAGCCCATTATTACATAGCAGCAGCACGACGTTACTTTCTCGGTTTTTTGCAAACGATTCGTAAGTATAGAGCCACACACATCCTCATGCAATAGCGGTGTAGAAAATTGCTTGCATAATTACAAGTTGAAAACTTGTCTTGAGATGGGATAATGAGAGGAAGTTGTGTAGGGTGCTTAACACAAACCAGTTTCGTAAGGTATAAATAGAAATTGATCATTTGTGAAAAATCACAAGCTTCTTACCGACGTGGTAAAAGTTAAGAACCGTAATTCGTCATCGCTTCAATTCCAAGTGTTCACCTCGGTGGTACAGTACCAAACCCAATAAAATGGAGGTACAAGAACAAGTTATCCGATAATATATTATATGTATGATTTACTGTATGTTATTCAAAATTAAATAAAAAAATCTTTTGAAAAAAGTGCTTCACACATTTTATATTTTTACTTCGATTCACAGCGTACAGATATAAATAACGGACAGGCATATGTATTTTCATTTCCATTTTTGTAGAATGTTGAATTGTAGTTAACATTACAAAGATTTGTACAAAAGGGCAGCAATAAAGTTACAAATTTTTTTTGGGCGCAATGCCGTTATAGCAGATCTATATCGGTTGATGTTTTAAAGTACAGTCAATTATCATTAATAATAGTATTTCTTGATGTATTGACAGTAATTGTTCATTGGTGTTGTTGGATCCAGAATAAGATAAGCAACATACATTATTTTCTTCAAATACTCGTATTCATCTTTCTTAATGCATGCAAATTAAATAATACATATATGGCACCCATTAGCAAAAAGTTGAGCATAATTTTAATTGTGTAGCAGCATTTTTGTTAGCAGTCATTCAAAAAATAGTGACACAGTCAGAAAAGAGAGACTACAAAGTAAAAGAGATGAACCAATGAAAAATATTAATTGCCAGTATCATCAGCATTAGTATGGTTTACGAAGGTTTCGTTTTTCGAATCGGGACGACGTTGATGATAATGATGATGTTATTGGCTTGTTCAATTATGGTGTTGGAGTTGTTGTGCAGGGTCTGTCTGTTTGAACGTGACGTAGTAAAAAAAAAGGCTGCTAGAGATCTTTTTAGACGAGGGTAGAAAGCTCTATAGTTGCAGGTGGAGACATGCTCTGTTGTGGTAATGAAATTCGTTTCGCCGTCTTCTCCTGTAAACAATTTAAAATGAGGAGGCCTCAGATTATTTCAAGTACAATTAAATCATGTGGACGGCTTTGTTCTAGTAAAATATAAGAAAATTGTTAATCGGGAAGTCTGACATTTTTATAGTACCTGCTGCCATGTGAAGACGTGATGAACCTAAATTGGAAAACAGAATCAGCATTAATTCTAATTCGGTATAACTTATTTTCTTTCCTGTCATTACTTATTGTGTACAAACTTTTTACATCGTATTATAACTTTATGACGTGCATACATACATAGCAATTAGCTATTTTTATACGAATTTGTAACAATAATACTATAACTGTTAAAATGTAGCAGAGCTGCTGCTGTTGCTGCTCAGCTAGATGACCAGAAACTGGTCTGTGTCTGCTATGAGGGCTTACCATAGCACAGCCACCAAATATGATAGCAGCTCCAACACAGGCAGTGGCAATGAGAGCAGGCGGAGAGAATGTGAGATGCGTGAATGTGTATAAGACTATAGCTGATAGGAATAATGGGATTGACAGGAAAAATCCACCGATCGCAACTCCTCTGGTTACAGTCACCTTCTGCAAGAAAGACGTTGAACCTGGAGTTCCTACAAAATGTAAAACAAAACAAATTTCTAGAGCTTGTTCAGCTACAACTTTGGTCTCAGCCACTGTAGTAAGTCATCCGCACAAAAATACAAGTGTATAAGATATACAGGCTTTTACTAGTTTTTATAGCACATTAATGTATTTTAAAGGGCAGCACGGCAATGTATCATTTTTTACTCCGTAAGGGTAAAAGTAATTAGTTCAAAGATAAGTAAGTGTTTTAATGGATAGGGACGTCTTTAGTTTGTACATGTCACGACACAAATAAGATTTATTAGCACGAAATAAATTCAATCTACATTCCACAGACGGAAAACCTTTATTTCTTGAGCCCGTACCTGTCACGGCGAAAAAATACTGAGCGGAGGTGACGAGTAATACACAAAGGTTTATTGACAAGCACATTGCGGAAAGACACAAGGTCACTTCGTACATCATCTCCATTTCTCCTCCATCTGAAACAGAAGATGCAACCATTATAATATAACCTTTTATTATTAATTGCGGTTATGAAGTAAACGATGGGTACAAATGTCGGTAGTCTTTGTTGTTGTTTTTTTAAAATAAATAACGGATCAGTTTAAAAGATAAATAATAAATTTACTCGTGATACGTTAAGTTGGGTGACCGCTTTAAATATTCGGCATTATTAAGTAAAGCTAATGAAGTAATAAACAAAATGAGAAAAAAAAAGTTTTATGGAGTTCATACTTGTATACTTACGGACAAGTGGAGAGACGATCTGTAAAAGGAAATACAATGAGTTGAGAGCAAGGAGAAGGGATAGAACAGAAAGTAAGGAGAGGGAACGTAGAACACCATGTCGAAAATAGGCAGCATGTGGATGCGACGAGGAAGTTATATTTGAACTATTGGACGTCTCGTTTAAATGTAGTGGAAGTGGTGGCACTGGAGGCTGGCCAGGAGAAAAGTATATACTACCATTCATGGGCTGTTTAGTGATACTCCCATGATGATGAACAGTTGGAGGTGGTGGCGGTGAGCTGATGTCATCTTTGGTGGTGGTTCTAGAAATCCTCGAGGACTCCAAGTAGCCTGGACTTCGAGGGTTGTGAATACTTGGGTAGGACTGATCTAGATAACCTGCGTTTTAAAAAATAACACAGTTTACGTTAGTGCACACAAGAATATTTCTACAAAATCATGAATAAATTTCATTTATTGTAAAATGTTTTTGTGATTGGTTTACTTTTGCTATGTGAGTGTGAATGATGTATTGTATGGTGGGCATGGGATGGCGGCCCCTCAATAAATCTGGTAGGGTCAATAATACTTTGATGATGTAGGTGGGATTGATGAATTGAGGTATCAGCAGAAAGGGATGAACTCGTAAGAGGATGTTGTGTTTGTAGTGGGACATGTGTTGACCCATAATGTCCAATGGAATGCTTGAGCATCTGTAAAAGAAAATACGAAATGCATAACTTTATTACAAACAACTTATTTTTCATAACATTAACGGCACATGAATAGCAAAGATAATGATGATGATTTTAATGATTGGAGTGAGCTACCTAATAACAACACGCCAATTTTATCAGAAGCAAACACCTGTCAATGAATCTTTTTAGTGCTAACAAAAATCGTCAGATCCATGAATACAAAATGATCTGCTCAGTTCAATTCAACAATTTAGTAGTGTTGTGATAACAAGTTTATTTTATTTTTGTTAAAAGGCTCTCCAACTTTCACTCGAGTATCTGCACATTGTTCAGTTGGACAACAAAATTTCCCTGGCAGTAATTCACACTGTCGCTGTCGACACTCACGTCCTTATTTGCATGGACAGACACGGATATTTATGTTTTGGGTGAAAAGCAAACTAGACAAGTTACCTACATACCAACAACAACCCATGTGCAAGAGTGCACGGCGATAAAGCCATTATCAACGCGCACGTGTACGCGTTAAGCGCGTTAAGTTGGTCTTCCTAAACAGCATATACATAATACATACATACATAAATATGCACGATACATACCAAAAAGGAACGTAAACGTCTCACAAGATTATACAAGTAGTTTCAGTCATAAAAATTAACGATAAACATTCATGGCTCTTTCAAAGTAAACAAACAGTTCACTTGCCCAGCATTCATTCCTCGTGAAAAGGGATGAAAGGAATGTACGTAATTTGAGTATTTGCTATATCGTCAATTGAATGAATGAAGTGTTTATCTTCTTTTTTGAAGAATAGCGTCCTCCTTCACTCAACTTTTGCCGTGTGTGTTTCTAATCTGTGTACCCATACTATTAGGAGCGTGCATAGGAAATGACATAGAGATATCTTTTTCAGGACAAAATGGGGATGCGTACAATGAAAAACGATGGAATGCGTACGCAAAACATACAAAACTGGCATTCTTTTTGTGTTATCATAATCATCAAACAATACAATATATCTATACACAACCACATTATCGTTTTTTAAATCCAGACAATGGAATTAGAGAGGAAATGAGATTTCGTTTCTTCAAAAAGTTGCTAACCATCTAATATCTATACCTCTTAGTAATGAGTATTGTGTGGGCTTATATACAAGAAAGCCATTTTCTAGGCCTTATTTAGCCTTTCCGTTTTTTCAACTTTTGCTTCAAAATTACCCGGATATTTTTACACTGGGAAGGAAGATTAAGTTTTAAGTAAAAGCTAGATGTGCGTTATTTTCGCACGGAATGCGCGTATAACATTGATCTGACGTGACATGGGCCAGTTGTTATGATTAGTTTGTGGGCGCTGTAGCCATGTGCAGAATCAACAACGGAGAAATTGTTCACCTTTGGAAACGTGCATATAGAAACACATTACATTACAGATCATCATCATCATAACTTTGTATTTGGATGCTTATAAATTCTTTCAGCGCGTCATTCCGTAATAATGTTTACGTTTCTCTATGAGTGGATGCAGAGAACTTGTGAAGAACGTTCTGTTGAGAGAATTTTCTATTGCGTAACAGGACTGAAGGAAAGGCAGACCCCATTGAGCTTAGCAGAAGAGAATGCCTATGTGTTTATCTTTTTGTGACTTTCTTTTTATTACCCCATGCGAGCTAGCTCATACCTTTACAAACGGACAGTATGTGCCTTATTATTATAAATTACAAGCCAGCCACCTTTCCGTATTGTACATGTCGTAGTAAAGCCCTAATATGTACGTTTCCTTCATCATATAGCCCGTCCCTGTTTTCATAAAATATTGTTGATGTTTTAGTGATGATGGGTTAAAGAGCTTGATTTTTCGTCGGCTCACGTCGTGCATGTATTATGCAAAAACGCTTGCCTTCTTTTATCTTGTGCCATTACCGCTCTGTGTTGTAGCTGTTAATTTTCACTAAAAGGATTAATATTTTCATACACGTTTATACCTATGCATAAAAATGTCAGTACGTATATTTTTTATACCATATAAGTACGCTTGAAGGCTTTCCTTAATGTTTATTCTCGCGGAACAACAACAACGGAAGACTCTAGTTTCACCTGCCACTTTGATGCTGGTACTTGGTATATAGTGTAGCAATGTAAAGAAACTTTTATTACCCAGTTTATCTCTTTTTTGCACATTTGTAACCAACAAGCAAAGGGGCACATTTTCGGCAGAACCAAAGGCTCTTGGTAAATACATGCAAAGTGTGTAATAGTGAATATCACCGACAAAAACGAAATTCGCTTATTCCTGGGGGGCTAGTACAAGAAGAAATATGTATGCAACGTGAGTCGTAGATCCGTGTAAAAGTACACAATCTGTAAACGAATATTACATAAAATCCATCGGTATGTAACCAGCATTAAGATTAGCTGGTAGTAAACACTCGGTTTTCTCGTTCAATAAAAAACCAATATGAACATTCCGGTGATAAATTTTTGTGTGACGGATGATTCTCCCGGAAGCCACAAAAAAATCGGCGGTGAAAAAAGGTTGCGAGACTGGTCAACGCACGACCTTCGTATCTCATCTGTAATATGACATATTGTCACGGCTCATCCACGTCTTTCACGATCTCAACAGAAATTACTTTTTCACGTACTCTTGTCTTGTAGGTTTCTTTGCTGTTTGTGATAAACTTAACATATGAAGGAAACATAGGATGAAATAGTCAATACTATAGTATTTATAATATATTACATATATACATATATACATGCTTTGAAGAAAAAGTGAGCAAATACTACGCAGAGAAATGAGCATCCAAAATTCCACATAGCCAACATATCAGATAAAGCAATTATTGCTTCGCTCACTTATACTTGCAACTGCGTCACGTCAAGACAGTTTTATGTACCAAGAAATTAGAGAAACCAATTTAATCGATAAAGAAAACCTCTTTACATGGATTGAATGCTCGCTTTATTAAAAGAAATGACACATCAATTAACATTCGTTCTGCCATTAAATCACTGCTATTTCTGTCTTTTCAAAGGACACCACTAGCAAACATTAATGACTAGGCTTAACAGCCGTAAATAATGGGTATTCACAAAAATTCAGCCAAAGTTGAAGAAACAGAGATATATACCCTCACTACTCAGACAGACAACGAAGCTCACAAACCATAAAAATAAATAAATGTTAAAAGACCGCATCGAATGGTGGGCGTGCCAAATGAATCTTTAACTATGTGGAAAATGCAAAAGGACGAAAGTTTAATTATCAGGGATTGCTTACTCTTTCTCTGATCATGGCAGAACCACTGCTGCTCCTACCGTGTATTCTTGGTGGATTGTTCAATGGGCGAGTATATGCATACGGCATGTTTGTTGATTTGTTTGCAGTTTTTCTTCGAAGGAGAGAATGTGTGTCTAGTGTCTACGACGTTTCCCTCAGCAAAATACAGTAATAATATTGATGATGCTGCTGCTGATGATGATAGCAAGGATATTGCCAAACCACTTCTCATTATTATCGTACTTCTGCATTGGCGACGGCGCTGAAGGTGCTGACGATGATGATGGCGAATAATAGAAGCACATCTGCGCGTATCTATCAACTACTTTCTATCTGTACACATAATATGCAAACATGATATTGTTTAATCCTTGCAGCAAAACTAAACACAATAACAGCAGCTGTCATATGAAATTCCTGCCTTTTGGCTCCAAAAAATGTATTATTCTCATTGTTGCCACTACATTGTTTCAACTGGTCCTCTTATTGCCACTACAGAACAAAGTTGATAAATACGCATCACACACCTTAATTTTTTCTGGATAAAAACAAGATCCAATAATATGTACTCCGCCGAACATTTTCTTTAATACATAAAACTAGCCACACTTCACACATACACGAGTAAAGTCTACTGACAAATAGTAATTGCTTATATCTAGGCAGTGTACATTGGTCAATTTGACTTGGTTGACTCTGTTGCTTTTGCTGCTGGTAGTATGAGGGAAAATATTTTTTTAAACACGAGATGCGGTGCGGCGTTGTTGTTAGCAAAGTAACAGATCAAGTTGAACGGAAGGTTGTAGATTTTTAGGTGTACCGTGTACCTTGGCAGTCCATCTTTTTACCTCTCGCATAAAATTCTCATTTTCATATCATCGTCAGGTTGAGGTTGACGATGATAATCACATTTTTCTCGAATGTAAGTAAACGGTTCACGATTCTCAGAAACAAAGTTGGCAAGAAAAATGAAAAAAACTTGGTGTTTTCCGAGGCCCGCACGATTGCAACAAAATGCCTACTTGTTTACCTGAACTGACTGTGGTGTGTAGCGCGTCAGTCAATATCAATCACATACCAATACACTTAAAACAACAACGAGCAGCGCTAGGACAAGCGCAAGAAGCGGCAACAAACAATCACCAGCACTAGGAACAAATTAAGCAGTCTTCCTTCCTTCAACTGCACTTTTGAGTAGTAAAACAACAAAAACAACAAAAAGTGATTCTTCACTTGAACTTTGCCAAACAGCCCCAGACTAACAGCAAACAACTCACATGGTACATTCCACAATCGTTTACAAACAATGTATGAAGCTTTTTTGAAAATTTCAGTAAAAATCAGTAGGGGAACAAACTTGCAATCAAAAGCAAGACTGGAAACTAGTAAAAAAAATAAGTCAGCCTCGTGTTCGTGTGTTGGATCAAAGTTTTATGTAAAAAAAATACATAATATGTAGCAGTAGCAGCGATCGAAAAAATTTATCTTATCTTGTTAGTATTACCGTGCAAGTCGCAAATTTAAATATGATAATGTATGTATGGGTTGCTGCTTTGAGTTTAATGAAGTAGTCGCGCAGTCAGAGCAGTAGATTTGATAATTGATACAAGGAAAGGTTATATTGACCCCAGTGCTTGCTAATGATACTACTAACTGGATGAAAAAAAGTTGAAAGGGAGTTAAGGGAGAAAATAAAAAAAGAAAGCAGGGAAATAGCAGCACATATTATAGAGTTGCACATTCACTCCACTCACTCTCTCGCACACACACCAGCCACCACACAGTCACCACCACATGGGATCACTGTTGTCAGAAATAATAACAATCTCTACAGCGGGCACAGCAGTTACAACATCACCACACCATCAGAATATCATCAATAGTAGCAGAAGGAACCAGAGAGAAGATCATCATAACAGTGACTGGTTAGTTAGGTAGGATAAGATTGAATATTATGCAGACATGTAGAGACACACGTAGATATATGAGTTTGTTCTTTCATTTTCCGATGAAGCTGACTAAGAAATCAGGTCCCAGAGAGTATCAGAAGAAGTTTATGGAACGAGATGAAATCATTTTAAAAAGCTGCTCTGTGTTCAACTTTTTCCTTTCTAATGTCGATGATGTCGCTGAGCGGCTTGCATACTTCTTGGTTCAGTTTTTTTTTCTTTACAAGAGTTGGTAGTTGTGTGCGGTAGTAGCCGCCGCCGTTGCTTATTTGCTACATGCAAAAAAAAAAGTTTTTAAACTTTAGCACTACTCTCACAACATAACAACAACAACTTTCTTACAAAAACTTTGTCTGGGATAAGCTGGCCGTGACGCGAACTTGCGGACAACAACAACAGAGAGCCAAAGCCAGTGATGAATAATATGATGATGAAACATTGCCATTAATATACATTTTGCTGAAACGAAAATACCAGTTATTGCCACCAATGAGTTTCGGCTGTTACTGGCAGTTTAGAAAATAGTCTCCCAACCTATTACGTAACACCATGAAGCAAGTTATTTATTGGGATACTTTTTTGTAAAAAAAATATATGGAAAGGCGTTTGTCTATTACGTGCTGGGGCTGCGGTACGGGTAGATTTATGGTTTATGGCATTGCACACGGAGATATTTGCACGGTCACAAACTCATGTCACATTCGATCGTGTACAGTAACTGGATATTTCAATAATCAAACGCTAATATATACCTTAATGATACCCGTCCTTGTCGTTGATATAAAATGGAAAACTGATCTTTGCTAAAGATGATGCATAATACTAATGTACGGATGGCAAGGCAAGAGTGATATTCTGTGGAATGGCTGATTACTCTCGCTACTACCGTATTGGTATGCAGATCTTCTCTGCCTCCTCTTCGCAAATACAGAGTTTTCGTTGGTGGTGTGATGATAAGAGACGAGTAAAGGCAGTAAATCTGAGCTAAAAAGTGCCTGATTCAGCAAATATACTTTGACTCGCAGTGGTCAAAACTCGAAACGGCTATCAAAATGTGGTTGCCTCCATGTAGCTTAGGATAAAAAAGCTAACTGGCCAGAAGCTACGTTGGCAATGTTAAAACATAATGCTAATAAAATGATGTTCAATGAATGGCGGTGTTTGATAATGGTGGGTATTGAAAGTGAGTAATGTGACAAGCCGGTTTTCACTTTGGTTGACTTCTGGATCAAATGTACATACCTATACACTCGTTCGATGACTTGGATTGACTGTCCGGTCATATGTGAATGTATAGGTAGCAGAGGATAAGGTTTTAGTAGTTATATAGCCTGTCCGATTGAAATCCTTTGACAACGCAATGCTGTTGCATGCAATAACATTTACATTTTACTTACAAACAACATGTTATTGCATAATATGCAGTATATAATTCACTGGCTTCTATTACAAAGGTAAAAAAAGTATTCACGAAAGATGAACATGCATATTATACCCCTTTTTTACAACAGCAGCATTCAGACACCGTTACTGTATCAAGCCTAAGTAGGAGAAAGAAAGTAAAGATATTTTTCTCTTATCAAATTTGGCATGTCGGCATTATTGCAACTGTTTGCTGTATTGTACGACAATCGGCGTCGCCGTCGGTGACGCCCATCGTATCTTCTATCATTTCCCTGAACCCTACTTCACGTCAGAGATCACCCCAACATTTCAACTATTTACATTTGTGATATACATAGCTGCAATGAAAACGCGCGTAAAAGAAAAAAGTGTACCTGCAATCGACAATATTTTAACACTTCCTTCAAAGTTTGTTCTTCCTTAACGACTACACTACAACTTTAGCTACAATAGCAGCTTACACAATGCAGGGGATCTCTCCCCTTCCCCGAGCAGGTCAAGTCAAATTAATCTTAAAATCTCTCCTGACTTACGGCTAAAGGCAGGCCTAGATGACAAGTGTACGGTGGTGATTCAAAGAAAATACACAATAATAACAAAAAAACTTGCAAGAATTACACTCGTTTTATAGAGATGTCACAGGATTAAATTTGGCTTGTACGATGCCACCAGCCAACTTGCAGAAAGGATTATTATAGTGGCGGAGATTACAAATATTGATATAATAGCTTAATGTGCATGATTCTCCATGCCGCTGGCATTCTTTCATTTTCAACAGAATGTCAATACACCAAAATCTTGAATATCAAATATCAACAAGGTTTTTTGCCTTGTCTAATCCGTCTTTTTGAGTTCAACCTTTCCCATTGATAAAACATGCGACCAAAAGGCAGTCAAACAGGCGGATGATTGTTGCCCGACGAATTTTCTTGCATATCGTTTCCACTTTAATACTCTAATAACTACGTACAATCTAGCTGATTTTTTTTGTAGCAGGGTATGCACTTTTTTCTTAAATATATATTTACCGTTTGGCACTTGGCACAGAGTGAATGGGAACCGAGCCTTCTCTGCCTATCTGCTACGCTGTCGATGAATATTGAAATGGATAGTAGGAGTTGCTAAAACATTCGTTCCGCGTTGTTAAATCAATATATTTATTGTCCACATCAGGCATGACATGATGGGTGTTTTGAAAAAAGATTTTAAAAAAACTTGCATTTTCCTGAAAAGGTACACCCTAACGATCTACATGCAGCAAACACGCAACGTAAACGTAACAGTTCCGTAGTAAGAGAAATTAAAGCCACCTAGAGTTAAGTGCAGAAAATCCATATTTCCATGCGCCGATTTGATGAAAGTTTGAGAAAATGAATAATTTTTGTTGTAACATTTTTGACACAGTGCAGTAACAGAAAGCTAACGGAGGTTTCCGTTTTCAAGCGCGTAACATGAAACTGGAAGTAATGTATCCCTAATGAAGTAACGACCCCTGAGACATAAAATATTAAAAAATATTATTGCATACATTATTCATGCTCAATGGCGTATGATTTGTGTGAGTGATGCACATGCACAAGCTATCGTTGTTGTAATCAGTAATCATTTTCAAAAATGACTTGTGTTTGTGTGCGCGCAAGGAAAATATTTTTTTATTATCAGTTACAACGTCAAAAGATATATTTCATTTTCATCTTCTTGGGAAATGAGGAGGTAGCACAGATAAAGAACCGTTTGACTCACTCAAATGCCATTTTTTGCTGACTAGATATCTCACATTTTGTAAGTACATTATTACCCAGCGAGACGGCATTTAAAATCCCAAATATGTATATATCGACATCGTCGGCACAACGGACCAAATAATTACTCCTTCTGTTTCTGTCCTTCTTTCTCCTCTATCTCTCCTCTCTCTACGTCTGCTCACTGTTTAGTTATCTGTCTTCTATCTTGCTGTTGACAGTTTAACTTTCGATAGCAATATATCTGCCAGTGCCCATAATGGAAAAGCAAAAATAAGGAGTCCGTCGCATTCTACCTGCTTGTCTTTACTACTCACTCACAACTACACTGCTACTGCCAGTCATTGCTGAAAATGTACGGCTATTGTGTAGGAAATTGGTCAATGCTTCCTACAACACTAGACTAGAGATTGTTGTCGACGTTAAAACAAATGGATGCTCTCACGCCTGCCATTGTCATTTATATTCGCCTTTTTAAATGGGCAAGAAGACGCAGTGTTTCCTCTGAAATATCTTTTCTTCTTCCTATCTCCGCTGCTCTTGTACACACTCACTACTTTCCAGAGATAGTCAAATGAAGGAGTCATAATAATATATTTTAAATAACAACAGTGTAGAATTGGAGGTCAAACGAACATGACTTTTCACTCTTTTATCAATAAACAATGCAGACTGCCACTGGTATTCAAACCGTCTATCAACATCAACCTGTACTGTCACGAATATTGCCTTGCTGCCTTGTCTTGTGTTCTCTCCTTCTTTAGATGACGATACAGCAGGCATTGCATTAGAGAAGCCAGTAAAAGGAAAATAATATGTTAAGCGAAGACAAAACACGAAGAAGCTGCACAACGATTATCTCTGTTGTGCAAACAAGCAGGCAGTATAAAAACAGGAGGTTTCCTTTT